>JABUQX010097333.1:0-38207 GCA_015478945.1 Trachelipus rathkii | reverse complement strand
ACTTCTTGAAAAGGATCTCAAGATTATTAATCGCTCTTCCACAAATACACATTTACGAATATCATTATTACTTTCCACTCTCTCTTCTGGCTTTGCTATTTCCGTCCTCCCTACTGGTTTCCCTGCCAACACTCAGACGGAGTAGAGATAAGCTATATATATATATAAATAAATTATACTATTTACTTATATATAATATATATGATATTATTAATAATATAATATATGATATAATACTAATATATTATAGTTATATATTATATACTTAATATATATACTACAATATATTTATTATATATAAATATATTATATATATATCATATATAATATATTATTTATATATATATATCCAATATATAATTTATATATATATTATATATAATATATATAACAAAAAGATCGCAGGTACCCATATATTATAAAATTTTATCGCGTACAGACAACCACGAACCAATGTCATCGCGTAAGTATCGCCATATCCGTATCGGGTAGTTTGAACAAACGTTATGTTCGCGATACGAGTTATCGGTGAAAGAATATTATCGGATAACAGATAACCCTAAACCGTTATCGCGATAGGCGCCCACATATTTTATATATACATTATATATATATATAATATATTGATAATATATATATGATATATTTTTATTATATATTTATATATTATATATCACTATAATACTATATAATATTATAGCTATTTATATATATATATATTAATTATATATATTAAATATTATAATATGATATATATATATACTAATATTATTATATATATATATATATATATCTGTATCATTTATTATAATATTTTAATAATATCATAATATATATATATATATTTAAATTTAAATTATATATATATTTATTACTAATCAAAATTAGCACACCACCAATCAGAAAAAATTACACCTTAGCATACATTAAGTATTTCTTCTGATCAAAAAATATAACAAATATATACATTAAACACACCAATTGATTTGATGATTAACTATAGTATATATAATATATATACATATTTATATATATATATATATATATATATATTATTAGTACTTATATTATACTTACTATATATATTCAATTTTTAAACAAGTTTAAATATTTAAATAACTATTTAAATTATATAATAATTAATATTATATATATATTTAAGTTATATGTTAATTATTATTGTTTACATATATATATATATATATCATATATATATACGTATATACTATATATAAATACTATATATATGTGCATATAACATATCATATATAATATATATATATATATACATATAACTACCTCATAGTATAAATATACTTATAATATTATAATAATATATTATACTATCTTATATATGTCATTAGCATATTTGTGTATGAAAAATTATTAAAGTTAAATTAACAGCATATGAATATTTATAAATACGTTCCTACAGTATAGAGATTATATATATCATAAATCAGATATATATATATATTATACAAATAGCATAAGGACCTAAATATATATACTATATATTACTATAGGAAAGGGGCTATAGTCTAGAATGTTGCCATACCCAAACACATAGACTTCAACAACCTTCTCAACCATATAAACAACCTTCATTCTACGAGGTAATAGCAGTTTCAGCTAAAGTTATTTAACATTATTTGATTGTGCTAAATACTTTTAATTCTAAGAGTTTTTTCTACTAATGTAATTTAGATTTGGAGCAGAGCTCTCTTTGGCACAGATGTAGAATACTTGCCTAACAAATAATACGACCAATTTATATTTACAATACTTACACCAAATTAAATCTACAAAACTTACACCTTTTTATTTCTACAAGCCTTACTAATTCTGATAATAGCTTAATCGTTCAGATGTGCGAAAAAGTGCAAACTTTAATCCTACGGGATGGGACGTGAGGTCAGTTTATATTATCTCTATTGTTGTTTCGCTGGTGCGGATATGGCACTGTAGAGGCAGATCTTGTACAGGCCGCGGGCTTATGCTACGATTTAACTAACATCGTTCGAGCTTGCAATCTACACTTCTGCTGCCCGCTGGAATTATCCTCTCTATTTTTTTTTTAAACGATTTTCGCTTCTGAGACGATGGCTAGGATTCAATCCTCAACTCGTTTATATGTCCAACTTATTATATTCATAATTTTCCGTCTGAAGGATTGGAGTATGTGCCTATGTAACATAAACACTCCTGTAATAACGCGATTTATTGGATCTCCTAATTTGATGTTCTGTTGGCATTATAATTTTCTTGATCATACTCAATAATCTTGTGTTGTGTATTTTATCTAACAGAACAAGATTATTCAGGCCTTTTTTGAATATTTTACAACTTCTCACGAAATTGATTTATTTCTCATCCAAATACTGAGGTTCTCTATTTGGGAGATTTCAATGTACACAACACTGAATGGTGGGGTCCTCTCATATGATTAGGTTGGGAGGCAGGCCAATCATCTCAGCTTCTCAACGAGCCTGGGCAACTAATTAAAGACACCAACATTTCCGGATCGTCCCAACAAATTCTTGAACACTTGAACTATGTTTCACCATTAGTCCTTTCTCTATAAATACACACCTGCTCGCTCACTTTTGATACACCACCTTCGCTCCTATATATCTCTTAATTTTAAATACTCTCTCACCCCCATTCCTAGCATGCTCTACGCGTTTTTCTTGCACCTTTTAATCGGGCCGATTGGGTGCTTGCGTCGCTGCTACCGCGTAACTATTAATCGGAATACTGTTTTGCGCTGGGTGACGCTTCTGTTTTCTGCCGGATAGGGTGGGAGCTGTATCGTGTGGTATGACAGGTTCATTCCTGTCTTCGGACTAAATCTTTCTTCTCACTCATAATCATGGTTCGATCGTGCTCTGATTCTCTGGCCATTCAGGCTAGAGACTGGTATCGGGTGTGGAAAAATTTTCTCCTATCCACTCTTGCTAATTTCATTCAGCTAGAAATCGTTGTAGGGATACTCTTCGACGAGCAAAGCGAGCTTTCATCAAATGAAAGGGCGCTAATCTTCTATGTAGCAGAATCTTTCTGGCCTCTTGCCAAAAACATCTCTACAACTTTGGCATCTGCACTTTTCCTGCTTATTCGATCTGATGGTTTGTTGCTAATTCTCCAACTAAAAGGCCAATCTCTTTGGTCTCCTATTTCCTCTAACTCAACCCTGACGTTCTGGCAGTCTTCCTCCCCGCTTCTCTCAGGTGTCCGATGCTATTGCCTTGCCTGTGATTACATTTGATCGGAGTGCTTCGACTCTGAAATCTATGACGTTTTAGGAGGCGACGTGGACCGGTGACGGTTCTCCCGAAATGACCTGGGATGTGCCTCAGTGGCGATCCGCCCTCGTTCAACTATATTTCTATGTCTCAAAACTAACCTTTTCCCTCAGTGTTGGAACGGGCGGCACCACGCTCCAACACATTCTTCGACTCATTTCAATTCTGCTCCTTTTTACTTCTAGAATTTCCATTCGTCTTATCTTTCGATTCTATTCTCAGCTGCTGGATGCGATTTCGGTGTGGGGTCGCTTCAACCTGTGAAATATTAAGTTCTTTAAAACTCAACTTCTCAATACTCCCTTCCTAAACTCACTCACAACTGTCCTATCTCCTTCGACCCGGTTCTCTCGCTTGCTGAGTGAGTTAACATACTTTGGCCTTAACATTAAACAAAAAACTGTTATGCGAAACCTCCACATCACAACGTTGTTTAGGCGCCCTCAAGACCAGCAAACCTAGGCAAGTTCTCGTATCTACTCAGATCACTGACACGAGACTTTTTTTCCGCTATACTCAGTTACTCCAAACTATACAAAGGGACTCATCCGCCTTAGTTATGGAGTTCGGCTCTATTATCTGGGGGCTGCTTGGTCCTACCGGCTGTCTTGGGCCAGCTGGTCGAGGTCACAAGCCAAAGACTATTACTGTTCCGTACTTATCCACTGCTTCTCTGACCCTCTATTCTTTGCGGATCGAGTTGTCGGTGCTTATATCTTCTTTTTCTAAGGTACACAGGGAAGTGTCGAGGGAACTTGTCATCACGACCAACACTTACGACGCACCTGCCGTAACACTAGGCGGCCTGATGTCTAGCGCACCGGTTTTTGTGTGGATTTTGTACCGCAGGCTTAGTTCGCTGCGGTGCTCCTTTTTTCTGCACTCCAGTTCTGTAGATAATTCTCCTCCATTCTTCTGTGTTTACCGACTGAATTTAATCTCCCTCAGTTCAAAGCTTGGTCTATGTCATCTGCGTAATTTGCGGTTAATGAATTTAACTTCTGAGTCGGCAAGCCCCTCTTTGAATAGAGCTTGCCCGTGAAGTGGTGTATGTCACTGATAACATCTAACATAATGATTATATTATATAGAATATATATATATATTATATATATGATATCTATTATATATATACTATATCATATATATATTTACTATCATATATAATATATATATATATATATCTACCTATATGGTTTATTTTTTTTATCTTTATTTTTTTTGCATGTCGTTGTACTGCCGCCTCAGATTTATGCCGCCTTAGGCCATTTGCTTAGTTGTCCTAGTGGTCTAGGGGCTCCTGTATATATATACTATATACAATATATATATACTATATCTACTATCATCATACTACTACACATATATATATATCACATAAATATATACTAATATTATATCTTATACACTTCCATCTCAATAAATACTAATTATAGATATATATACTTATATCTACTATGTATACGTATTTATGATATATATATAACTACATCTTAATATGCGCGGTACATTAGTTTTTGTAGAACTGGGGTCAGTCGACCACTATTATCGAATTTTATTTTCATTCTCTTTTACAAATTTTAATGGAAGTTCATTATTTCATCTATGTCAGAAGTTTATATATGGGGGAAGTCAAAAGGTTTTATCTAAGTGATTTAAGATACTATAAGCCGTTACTCCGATTACTCATAATTTTTATCTTAATAATTAAATAATAAATACTATAAATAATAAAGATAATAAAATAAACTTAAAAAAACTTAATAATAAAGAAAAAACAATAATAGGATTTGCTATTGTTAGCCATAAAATATGTTTTAGATTAAAGAATACTAATAAATAGGTAAAACTCAAATAAATAAAAAGAGAGATATCTAGGTGTGTGTGTTTAATTTTAGATCGCTGTTCGAAGCACATTCGAAACACATTGGCCAAAAACTTTTCGCCAAAAAAAAATTCCGCCACGATCATATTTTATATAAGGTCAGTTTTAAGGAAAGATTGATATATTGGACAATAAATATATAAATAAATAAATAAACATAAAATAAATAATGAATAATAATAAAATTAAAAAATAGCAAAATAATAATATAAAAAATGAAATAAAATAATAAATAATAAAATAAATAAACAAATAAATAAATAATAAAATGAATATACAAATAAATAAATAATAAAATAAATAATAACGTAAATAAACAAATAAATAAATAAAAATAGAAACTAATAAATAAATAATAAATAAATAATAAATAAATAAACAAGTAAAATAAATAAATATTAAATTAATAAATAGAATAAATAAATAAATAAATACAATATAAAGTAGAAAAGTAACTAAATTCAATAAAATAAAACATAAATAAATATAAAATAAATAATAAAAACTAAATAATAACAATGAATTAAATACAAATAAAAAATAATATTAAAGATAAAATTTGAACAAAAGTTTATTAAAAATTTAAGAAAAAAAACTGGCAATAAATAAATAATTAATAAAGTAAATAAAACACAATAATAAAAAAAAATGACATTTATAAATTCATTTATAGCCAAGAAGATAAACAAAAACATAAATTATGGTAACAGAAGAAGAATAACTAATTCAAATTATTCCGATTTGTAAAGAAACATCAAAAGATATTTTTTGAAATAATAATAAATGACATAATAATAAAATAGTAATAATTAAATAAAAATTAACAATAAATGATATAAATAATGAAAATAAAATATATAAATGACAAGACATTAAATATGGTTTAGTAAAATAAATAAATAATGAAAATATAAAATAATTTATATAACTCTAAAAGAAATTGTGAGTAATACACGATAAAAAAACAATATTTTTGGGAAAATTTGAGTACAAATAGTAAAATAGTAATATAAATAAATTCAATAAATAAATTACAAAATAAATCAAAGAATAATAATAAATAAATAAATAAATAATAATAAATAAACAAATAAATAAATAATAAAATAAGTAATAAAATAAACAAATAATAAAATAATATTAAAATAAATATATAATAAAATTAAGGGCCAATAATAAATAAAATAAAGTAATTAAACATATAAAAATAACAATTATGAAATTAAATAAGGAACCAATACAATAATAAAAAAATAAAATAATAATAACTAATAAAACAAATAAATAAAATAACAAATAAAAATAAAATAAACAAACGACATAAAATAAAAAAATAAAAAGTACAGTAATACTTAAATAAATAAATAATTAAATAAATAAATAGTATAATAAAAAAAAGTAAATCAATAAAAAATATATAGGCTATAATGAAATCCTTGTCTACTCTGCATTGAAATCACATCTTGAGAAGATATATTAAATCATTCTGGCTTATAGTAATAAATAAACAATAACCAAAATAATAATTATAAATTCAATTCAAATAATTCAAATAAGTAATCATACAATAAATAAATAACTTAATAAAAATATACATAATAAACAAAATTAAGAGTAAAACTAAATAGAAATCAAAATAACAAAATTAATAAATAAAGGAGTATATATTTATTATATAGTATATATATATATAATATATATAATTATATATATATATATATATATATATAATAATATAATATATATATATTAATATATATATAGATATAATATATATTAATATACTATATATATTTTATATATTATATATATATATAATATATATATATTACTTATATATAGTAATATATACATTATAATATATATATTTTATTAATATATATATTTTATATAATATAATTTAAGAGGTGGAGATGGTATTAAACCTTGGTTTACCAAGGGTTAAACCACATAGAAAGCACCACATGTTTAAACCATAAAAACATGATAAAATTTTAATAGTTTTTTTTTCTATTCGTTTCATACGCATGTTATTGTTTGTCTAATTTTCAATCGAGAGCAACTGAAAGTTCAATAGAAAAGTTTCTGCTGATATTTATTATTATGTTGAGACTTAATATATACTATATTTATATATTTCTATACTAATATTTATACGTTTTCTATTTTATATTTGAAGCTATTTGGTAATGACTTTTTATATATTATATATATATATATAATATATATATATATACTATATATATATATTATTCTATTATATTCACTATTTATATTATTCTTTATATATATATATATATAATATATTATATATATCTATAATATATTATATATTTATGATATACGTATATATATATAATATATAATTATATATATTATATATTTATTATTTTATATTTATATAATATATATTTTAAAATATATATATATTAATTACTAAATATATTCTTACTAATCTTAATATATATATATTTGTAATTTATTACAGGAAGCGACTACAGATAGCAAGTCTTAAATTTTCATTTCTACCCAATTTTATCACATTTCAAAAGATTATAATAAAGCTCATTTTGTGGGTCTGTGACGCATCAACCAAGCTAGAATGGCAATATGCTGTAACTTAAGGTTGAGATGTTTATTTTGGAAAATATTGACATATGGAGCTTAGAACATCTTATCCACCATCAACAGACAAGAATTATGCAAAAGTAAAAAGCGACTATCATCAGCAAGTAACGAAGCTCAGCTTATTGATATATTTTTAACCAGATATCAGACCACGTACTCAAAGGAAGAGTATTCAAAAGCGTGGAATTTATGGAATAAAAGTAAGAGCAAATTCTCCTCACTTCATAAAGTTACCAAAGTTGATGAGTCTCTGTTGTTAGCGTGATCCTTATTTGCTACAGTTCGGCTCAACAAAAAAATTAGCAATGACAAGGTCATAATATAAATAAAAGCATAATAGTCAGGCAAATTCAAGTCAACTCTAATGTGATAAGAGGTTATTTTCAAATTTTGGACTGGTGCACCAACACATTAGAATAGTTTGGACAGCTAAGCGGGAAATTAGGCTTTTTTTGTTATAAAAGTTCTTAATCTAATTCTCAGTTTTCGACTTTGAATGATGACTCTTCATCTCGCTCTGCTCTTCTCTCCTCTCTTCTCTCTCTCGCTCTCGCTCTCTCCTCTCTCCTCTCTCTCTCTATATAATTAATATATATAATATTATATATTAATATATATTATACATAAATATAATTATATATATCATATATATATTATACATCTATATATATATATACCATACTACCTACTATATATATGATATTATATTAATTAATATAACTATGATATGATAGTCTTATAATTATTACTTATTTGTTTATGATAATAGTATTATATATAATTAGATTTTATTAATATATTATATTATATATACTATATATAATATATACTGGTATATCTATATATATATTCTAGTATTAAATAAGGTAATACAACCCATTTTATATCGTATAGTTAAAATAATAACTTTTTTTTGCGTTTTTTTTTTTTTTTTTTTTTTTGGAAATAATAAATATAATAAATATCTTTCATATATAATATATATATAACCTAATACCACTTATATCTAACTCTATCTTCTCTCACCCCCTTTCCTGCGCTTCTCTCGTTCCCACTTCAAATACATAATAAATTCACTATACAGTCTGACAGTTATCAAGAAATTGATTTAAGGAATCTTAAGAAAACTTTTATTACAGTAATTGTAAATATGTTGTATGAAAGTGTGGATAACAGTTTCCAGTAGTGAATTTTGCCTTTAAATCTATTAAAACCAATAAAAACACATTAAAACCATCAAAAATAGCATAAAACCCAAAAAAACAAAAAAACCATTGGTTTATTTAGGTTTTTTAAAAAAAAAACCATGGTTTTTGGTTTTATTTAAAAAAAATATTGTTTTTCCAACCCTATATATATCATAATATATATTCTTATATTATATATATTATATATATTATATATATATTATATAATATACTATATATATATATATTATATATATTAATATATATTTCATATTTTAATTTATATATATACATATATACTACTTATATGTTTATATTTAAAATATATCATATTATATATATTATTATTATATATAACATATTAATTCAATAACTATAATATATATTATAAATATATATCAATTATATACTGATATATATATATATAACAATAATTTTTATATTTAATAAATATATATATTTTTATATATGATATTTATATTATTATATTATATTCTATATATATGTACTACTACTATTATAGATAATATTTACTATAATATATATATATATATATATATATTATTAATATAATATATTATATATTATTTATATATATAATACTATTTATACTATATAATATATTATATATTATTATATATATATATATATAATTTAATATATAATAATATATTAAAATATATAATATATTATATAATTTATATATATATCTAATGATATTATATACTATATATATTTATATTACCTATATATATGTATTTACTATATATAATATATATATATAATATTGGAGTATTAAGCAATGATAGCTCGCTACATATTTAATAGTATGAGGGCTTGTTAAGAATAGATGAGAAATTCAAATAGATGCTAAGGTATAAAGTTAATTAAATTATAATTTATAAGCCTGTTGAGGATAACATAATAGACTTGGAACGCGCTTAATAATTGATTCTATTTTATAAACTAACATGTAAAACAGCAAATTTTGATTCATTCTGTATTATACATTTTCAATGGAATTTAATTTTGTTAAAGCAGTTTGCCAAATGCATTAAAGTAAATCACTTTAATCCTTTTTGTTATTGAATTATTTGAGATAATAATGCAAAGATTCGATGAAGATTTAGCGTTTTTGTAATTTTGAACTGGAGATAGGTCGTTCATCTGGGTTAATGTTTAATGGACGATGATTGTAGTAAGGCGATGGAGTGTCAGGAAGAATATATTGATCATATCAATGGATTGTAGAAGGTATGTTTATGTGTGAAGAAACCGGGATTGTAAAGTTGAATCGAGTCAAAAATTGTACAGCAAAGTTGCAGCTCTCATACCGGGATTTTGTATACACACTTAGAACGTTCATTAGGGGGCCGGGTGATTGAATATGAGGATTTAAGGTTTTTTTTTTAAGAGGGATGGTATCAGAGGAAGTGAAACGTAGAGTTTTTTGGAATGGATTATTTTATGTTGGTTGAGAGGAAATTGAGGTAGAGGGAGAAAAGAGTTCGATTTAAGGGAGCGGTTGATAGGGGATTATAGTACGTCCTGTTATTCTTTTTCTAGCCTTTGGAGGATATTGAGGAGGGTAGAAAAGTTTTTGAGTCGGAGTAGACAGTCAAGTCGTTGAACGGCTAGGACGGCAGAATATACGGAGAACTTAAAAGGAGAAGAGTACCAATCTTTAAGGTTCAGATATGTGAACGAAACAGTTGGATGTAAGCAGGCTTTGGATGGTAGGTTTTCTATAAATATGAATTGAATATGTATACAGGTGAGTTGTATCTTCCGGTATTTTGTTAGTTGGAGAGTGATTCAATAGTGAATTATGTTAGGGTGGAAAGTGTTTATGAAATTAAGTAGAGTTGAGGGTTAATATGCGAAGGAACAGCAGCGAAAATATCGTCTACGTCACAATAACCTATTATGTCCATTATATTATATAATTATATATATATATATAATATATTATAGTATATAATATATATACTATATATACTTTATATAATGATATATAATATATAATGTATGGATAAAATTTGTTATATTTTATTTATTATTACTTATTTAATTTATAATATATTTGATTATTATGTATATATATAAATATATATATATATTATTATAATATAATATATATATATATAATTATATATTTTATAATATTATATATATATTATTAATATATAGTATATATATAATACTATATATACCGTATATATATGTAAAAATTATATATAACAGAAAAAATATATACTTTATACTATATATAATATATACTATATACTATAGTGAAGGGTAATAATATATATTATATATAGATTAGGTTAGGACTATATAATAAGTAGCATGAGATAGGTTGATATAAATGATGAATTAATTTATAAAGTAAGAAAAGGGTGGGGAGAGAGAAAAAGAGTTGAGAAATAATGTGACTATATAATTGTATATGATAGATATATTATATAGTATTTTATATATAATTGATATTAATAGGGTTACTTTATATATACTATAATGCGGCGGTTATATATTATATATATATATTATTTTTATTTATATATAATATATAATATAAGATACTATATATTACTATCGTAACAGGTAACTATAAAGTTATATATACTAGCATAGGATAATTGAATTATATATATATAATAGGATGAGACTACCTAGATAATCATAACTGTGAGTAGAATAATTAATATAATATATATTTATAAAAATATAATGATCTAGTATCATATATATTATAATATATAAATAGAAATTATATAATATATGTATATATATCCTAAGTGGTATACTTATCTAATATGTAGTATATATGATATTATACTTATATATAGTAAGATAGGTAGTATGTAAGAGAAGGATATTTTATTATATTTATATAATGGATATTGCCAAATATGCTATGTGTATATTATAATTATATATATTATATTATATATTAATATATATATACTATATATACATATAAATATAATATTTTATATATATTTATATATTTACTCTTATATATTATATATATATACTATATTATATATATATATATATATTCATCTATTATTATATAATAATATATATATACCTATATATTATTATATATATTATATAATATAATATAGTTAGTATAGCTGCGTTTGCGAAGTGGTTAGACAAGCAAGATTTAAGGGAGAATACTTTCAGAAGAGCTAGCGTAAAAACAGCACACAGCTAGTTGACTCAAGCCAATATAATAAAATAATTTAAAACAATAGGACAATATGTCATGGTCCTATGAATTACGTTGCGTAATCGTACATATACTCTTCAATGTCGTTCGATTGATATATCCTTTATTCAGTTTTTCTACTATCACTTGAAATATATATATATCAAACATATTTTTTTTATTCGCCAGTCCGTGGGGCAGTGCCCCCCTGCACCCTCGGCCTTCGCCACTGTATATGGTTTAAAAATTATCTGATTTCTGCATAATAAAATCCTCATACTGTTATACTTATATTTTGTGTACAGATCATAATATTATATATACTAATATATAATATATATATATATATATATAGAATATATATTTATATATATTTATATTATTATTTTTCTTTATTTATTATTTCTATTATCTTAATTGTTATACTTTTTATTTATTTTATTATTATTTATTTATTTTTATCTATTTATAATATTTAATTATTTATCTTAGTTGTTATCTATTTCGATTACTATTTCATTTTTATTGGATTACAAAAAATTATATTCTTTCTTATTTTATATATATATATTTATTTTTGTTTATTCTATTTATTATATTATTCTTTTTATTATTTATTTTCCTGTAGTTTATTTTATTCTTTTGCGTTATTTTCTACTTTATTTGTACTTTGTTCATTTTGCTTTGTCCTATCTTTATTCTTTGTTTTTTTCTTATTATTTATTCATTATTTGTTTTTTTTATTATTGTTTATTTTTCTTTTTATTATTTTATTATTTGATTTTTTGTTTATTTTTGTTTATTTTATAATATTTTATTATCTATTCTATTATTGTTTTTTTGATTAATATATTTATTATTTATTTATTATTTATTTTTTTGCTTATTACTTTCTCAATCTATTTCATCTATTTATTTATTCTTTCTTGTTCTTTCTCCTTTATATTTTTATCTTATTTGCTTTTTTGCCCTCTTTAATATTTATTCATATTTTTATTCTATTCTTATCATCATTTTATCAGTTAGTTTATATTTATATTTATTTATTATTTGTTTATTTGTTTATTTATTATTAATTTATTTATTTTTATCTATTTTATTTTTTATTTTATTATTTGTTTAGATATGTTTATAAGACAACCTTATATTTATTATATTTTTTTTGGTATTCTTATTATTAATTTAGTTAAAATTTATTTATTTTCATATTCAGATTTATATTTATGATTTTATTATTTATTTGTTATTATTTCATATTCATTTATTTATTTAATTAATTTATTTATTTTATTTAGTTTTTTATTTATTTTATTATTTATTTCATTATTATTTTCATGATTTATTTGTTTATTTATTTATTTTATTATTTTTTATTTTAATATTTATTTGCTTATTTATTTATTTTATTAGTTATTTATTCTTATATATATTTATTTTTTATTTTTTGTTTAATTATTTATTACTTTATATAATATTTGTTGATTTTTTGTATCATTTATTTATTTGCCCTTCTTTTATGTTTATTTCTTTTTTATCATTCTATTTCATATATGTATTTGTTTTTTTATTTGATAACTTATTTTTTTAATATATTTTTTGTTTATTTATTTATTTTATTATTATTTATCTTTTATTTAATTACTTATTTGGCCTTTTATTTATTTTTATTTATTTTTCCTTTATTTATTAATTTACATATTATTATCCATTTTATTATTTATGTATTTGGTTACTTATTTAATTATTTATTTTATTACTGCAATAACCTATAAAAGTAATTATATATATACCTATATATAGTAAAATGATATAAATCTAATATAATTTAGTATATATACAAAAGTACAATAATAGGTATCCTACTATTTTCATCCTTATATATATATTATATATATTATATATATTTACTACCTTATATATATACTATTAATTGATCTACTTATATTATAACTATATAATATACCTTTACTTATTTATTTCACTATATAATATATATCACTATATTATATATATACATACTTATCTTTATATATATATTACTGTATATATATTATACTATTATCTTAATATTTGTAAGTTAATTATCTATACTATATATTTATTTATACTAAATATTATTCTTACTATAATATATATATACTATATAATAATATATAATATATCATATATTATAGCCGGTACTCATGTATCTCACATAATAGACAAGACCGCCAAACTTAACTACACGGGTACTATTAATGAAATAGAGCAACTATCTTTCTATGAGCTTGAGACCTATGAGTTTATGGATCGTTATTATTTGGTTTCTGTTCTATGTTAATTTTTTCAAGTTTCCGTTAGTAATATGATGCGAACTCAAATTAAAGCGCGTAATAAGAAAATACGAAATTTTAAATATTAAAATTAAACTAATATTTCTAAGAATCAAAACATATTGATGAGAACGTAGGGTTTTTTTTTTCTTGTGTTTAAAACGTTAGATTTATGGTAGGGTTAAAACAAATTTAAGTTTCGGTTAAGATTTCAGGTACTTACGATTTTTTTTCGTTTTTTCCAAAATTATTTCTTCTTTTTCATATATTGATTAGATATACTGGAATCGATCGATTCCAGTAAACCGTATACTAACCTATTATGATGCGACGATAACAGTAACACCGTTACCTAACCTAGATAATCTGCTTTGCCGTAGCTTTTTCTTCTTGCTTTAGGGTAGTTCTAAATAAGATTTTTTTTGTATTTCAGAAAATATCAATAGTACTATTATTCTCCTGGTAGCTGCCAAACGTATGATGCTTTAAAAATTCATTTTATTAAATATCTTTTTTTTTGTATGTAAATTTTTTTAATTGATCCCTGTTTATTACCATTGGAATCTATTGTTAGTATCATATAATAACAATTTAAAAAAAATTAACATCTATCCAATCTATGTGATCTGTAACGCTTTGTTACGGAGTTGTTAGTGATTGAGCCAACCTAAGAGGGTGGGAATACGGTATGCGACGCAGGATTCTCCTTAAACAACACATTATACTATATATATATATATATATATATATATATATATATATAGTATATAATATATCATATATATAGTATTATAGATATATATACTATATATATATAATATAATATATATATAATAAATATCATATAATATATATATATATTATAATATATAATATATAATATCATACTATCGATTATCAGACTTTATAATACAATATACACTGGTTACAAAAGGTGTTCAATATGCGCCCCCCACCTCACCCAGCCCTGATGCATGCACGGCAGCTCCGTAAAACGGACTTTGTCGCCGACCGTCATTCATCTGCTGTTATGTTTGCACGCGCTTGTCGATTCTTTCCTGCAGTTCCCGAACGTCAGTGACTAGGGTGGCGTATACCGTTATACGACACTTTTGATTGCTCCCCAGGCAAAGATTTTTATTATTATTTTTTTATTTTTGCAAATGTATTTGATTTTTTTTAGGCGCAAATTAATTTTCTTTTTTCAAATTACTAAATAACTAAAAATTAATATATATCATCTATATAGTTTCAAGTCCCTTTTAATAAAGGAAAAAAATTAGAGAACTAAGAACTATTGAGTATTCAAATTCTGGTAGGCCTAATTAAATGTTTACACTAGCCTTTTTAGCTATCCTATTTTATTATTTAACTATATAATTATACATGAAATGTATTTTTTATTAATTTACAGTCTAAGTCCAGTGGTTTTGCCCACTTTCAACTAGTTGTATTGCACAACGCTCCCCTTCATTTGGGAGAAGCAAAAAGTGTAACTAAATTTCATTAAATATGGATGATAAAATAGTTTTACTAAAAAATGCAGAGTAAAAGATTTAAAAATTACGTTGATAAAAATAAAATGACTAAAATTGTTAATTTACCTTAATTGTGACTTAATGACTTCCTTGTGCTGGATGAGATCTTGCTAAATTTTTTATATAAATTTTCAATGTTAGTTAAGCGTAGTCGCAAGTCTCCTCTTTCACTAATTACCAAATTATTTCGCTGTTTAGTAAGAATTTGCAACACTGAACTGAATCCTTTCTCCACTAAGTATGAAGAAAAAAAATCAAGTAGGAGTAATTTCATTTCCTGCCAAAGTTTAGATTACTTGCTTTGCCTTTGTAAATATTATCAGCACTGTCATGTATAATAGAATTACTATTGAAGATAGTAATTTTATTTTTTTTATGTTAGCTCACTGCCCCCTTCAAAGCCCCTAGAGTTTGGTGCCCCCTTAATCAAGCCCAGCGCCCCCCAGAAGGCGTTATCGCCCAGGATAAGAACCTATGGTCTAAAGTCTAAACTAAGGAAATAAAAGTTATAGAAAAGCAAATAACAAATAACTGCACCATTTGGCATTAATTTTAACAAAATATTTATGCCAAAATGGTGTAGTTATTTATTATTTGATGTCTGTAACTTTTATTTCTTTAGTGTGGACTGTAGAGTGTCTATTAATAAAAAATATATTTCTAGTTTATGGAGTTAATATTTATTAAAATATGACACTTTAGAAAACTAATGTAAACATTTAACTAGTCTACCAGAAGTTCAATATTTTTGAGTTCTCTATTTTATTTTATTTTTTCTTTATTACAAGTGATCTGAAACTATATAGATGAATTTACTTATTATATAGATGAAATATGCTTTTCATTAATTAGGTGATAATTAGAATTAATTAAGTACTCAATTTATCGTATTCAGTACTATTTATGTGACTAACAATCAAATGAAAAATTGATAAAATAGAATATTAATTGTAATTAATTAATGTAATTGTTAAAGATTGAATTATTCAATTTTCTGAAATTATCTTTATTACTGAAAGATTCTTCCTTGCTTCCATGGTACCGGAAGCCTTTGATATATATGATATAAATATATATATATATTTTTTTCTCTATATATATATAGACAAAAAATATTATATATATATATATATATATATATATATATATATATATATATATAATATACTATACTTGTATATATATATATATATTATAATATATATATATATATATATATATAATATTATATATATATATAATATATATATACTATAATATATATATATTATATATATATATATGTATATATAATATATAAATATATATATATATATACTATAATATATATATATATATATATTATAACGAATATATATAAATATATATAATACTATATATATATATATATATATATATATATATAGTATATAATATATATGTATATATGTAATATGTACTATATATATATAGATATATATAAATAATAATATATATATAATATATATATTAATAATATATAATATATATATATATATATATATATATCATATATGGAAAAAAAAGATCAAAAACGAAAAGCATCGAGGGGGGAAAGCCATTACAAAACCATTCATAAAATTTACAAAGCTACCCACGCTCATGAAAGGATTTTCGTTACATGAATTAACCAATTTAATTTACCAAAAAAATTATGTCCGTCTTCGTGTATTTGGTCTTCCCAGATTGTAAATTTTATGGCGCTAGGAATCTTAAGCATATAATCATTGTAGGGATTCTGCAGCAAATATTCGACTGGACTTGTTAGAAGTTTAGGATCATCCTTTATTATTTCTTGGAGCTTCTTAAACTTATCCAGGTCGAGAGCATTTCCATCCATTAGGAAATGTTTTTGCAGGTCGTAACTGTCGTACATTTTGATGACCGTCGCTCCTTCGTCGTCTTCAACAGTATCGCGTGGCGCAAGGCTTGATCTTTTACTCGAAAACATTTCTTATTTTTTATATATAGATAATAATAACTAAACAAATGCAGTGGGTTTAAAACGGAAATAAAAATAGTAGGAGTGCGAGAGATTTCCTTTCCGTTAGCTGCGGCTCAACGATTTGAAGTTCCCACAACACTGAACCGGTATTTATAGGATTCACTCGCAATAAATTTTTTTCAAATTCTTAGCAATTATAATTTTCTTATATATATATTCATTTTCCTAAAAAAAACAATGGATTTTTTTTTAATTTTTAGATAAATTAAATAGATGATTAACGTAATTGATTTCAAATTCGGGTATGCGTTTTTTAGGCGCTCAAAGACTAAAATGTAAGCCGACTTTTCGAACCCAGAATAGCGAAGAATCGGCAGTTTTACGGATTTTACGGTATCGTCCGTTCCTCCCTTCAAAACGATTGTAATTGTCTGCAAATAAATTTCAACCGCCGAAGTGTCATAAATATATTGTGAAGTATCCCCGAGCATCTTCTGGAAGTTAACTCGACTGTTTCCTTCTGCGCATATTCTTTTAAGATCCGGCACGACTAAATCGCTGCACATCTTCGCCCAGATCGATATTTCTTTACTAAAGCTAAAATCAAAAGTTTACCTCTTTTACTCGAAAACATTTCTTATTTTTTATATATAGATAATAATAACTAAACAAATGCAGTGGGTTTAAAACGGAAATAAAAATAGTAGGAGTGCGAGAGATTTCCTTTCCGTTAGCTGCGGCTCAACGATTTGAAGTTCCCACAACACTGAACCGGTATTTATAGGATTCACTCGCAATAAATTTTTTTCAAATTCTTTAAAACTAGAATTAGCTTATATATATATTCATTTTCCTAAAAAAAACAATGGATTTTTTTTTAATTTTTAGATAAATTAAATAAATAAATAAATTTATTTTTTTATTATTCCTGGCATATAAAAAGGAGTCGAAATAATAAATATTTTAACATTTTCTTAAACGTCTCTTCGGTGATACCGTTTATAGATCCGAAAGAACTTTTTATTATACCGTAATTGGGATTGTATTCGGTGAAGAAATTTTAGCAGCGCGACCTTAATCATTTTCTTGAACCTGAAATCGATTAGGTTGAGGTTAGAAATGGAAAAGAAGGTGAAAGCTACAAATTTAGCGATGACGGCCGTTTTCGAAACATCGTCCCTCCGAGATGCATTCAAAGTTTCGGATTCGAAAAAGTTCGCGGTATACTGTGATCTGATTATGAATCATAAGAAAAATATTGCGCGGAGGAATCTACTTTCAACTTGATCTTACTGCTATTAGAACCAGCCGATGGGAAAACCACCTTGGCGAGCTTTCTAGACTTTCTTGAAAATGCGACGCAAAATCCGTACAGGACGACCGAATCAATAGCCCTGACGCTGACCAAGTATATGATTGAAGAAAGTTGTGCCGATGGTGTTCCCGCGGTTGCTAAAACCATTAAAGTTTTTAGAACAATGGGAACCGGATACGAACGCTTAAAATCTTTGATTATTTTTTTAGACCAGCATGAAACTTTTATAAAATTAACGAATTTAATGAAAGAAAAGCCATATCAAATGTTATTTCGTGTCGGGAAGCTAGAAATTATTAATACGGGTACTAACCCTATCACCCAAGACGACTTTCTCGAAATGCTAAAAAATATTTCCATCTTATTTCCAAATCTGAACGCTTTAAAACTAATATGTAGATGTTGCAAAAGAAAGAAAAACAGAATTTCTCTAGCTAGGAAAAGAGCTTTTGATGAGGAAGAAGATGAGAAAGATGTTGAATTGACGCAACATCACCATTGCAAAGGGAAGGAAAACAGAATTTCTCCAACTAGGAAAAGAGCTTTCAATAAGGAAGAAGAACATGAGGAAGATATTGAATCGTTGAAACTTAATTTTCCTTTTTTAAAAGAATTAACTCTGGATTTTAACAACATAACGGAAATTATCGAAATCTCATCACTGTTTAACTTACAAAAAATTGGAGTGCGTTTAAACCATAAACATCCATCTACTGTTGTTGATAACAGTTTTGTAAGAGAACTAGCTATAAAAACTGGAGTTAAAACGTTAGAATTGATTTTCAGTTTCTCTTTGGAAGAAACAATATTTCCAAGATACCCCTATATTATGTTGGATGACGGGTACGAAATGTGCGATAATTGTTATAACAAAAATTTATCCAAATTAGTCGTAGTTGTTGAAATCGAAAACAGAAGAATAATCGAATGGGAAATCAGTCAAACTCCGCCACCATTCAAAAAGCAAGTAAAATTATCGAAGGAGGAAAAAAAAAACGCAGCAGGAGACGAATATCCCGATTATCAATTTGACGGTTTACTAACAATGTTGCAGTATAATTTCTGGAAATTTCTTACTAAAGATTGTGAAAAAAGCGAAATAGAAATACCATTCTGTCTCGCATGCGAAGGGATTTATGCAGTTTTGATACTGTTTATGCGACAGAATCAGGAAAAGAGTGGACAAATATGCCATTTACACGCGGGTCGATCGTGGCGCAAGGAAACAGAAAAGAAAATAATCGATTCTTGGGACACCAAAAATTTTAGAAGCCGATTGCAAAGGAGTAATAGAAAATTCGACGGTTTTTTGGAATTGAATTTACCGAACGTTTGTCATTTCAATGCTGTCCTTAAAAGAAACCAAAATCTTTCAAAATGTTCGTGTTTTGAGATTATCATATGACGAAATATGCAGGAACTACGCATTCAAAAATGATGCGGTTGTTTGAGCTAATAAAATCATCGAAGCTTTTCCTAAATTTAACTGGCTTGGAATTCAACTAATGATTATAATTTACGTGCGCCTGGCCATAATTTACAAACGAAAAAAGATTTGCTAAACTTTGTAAGCAAACAAATAACTATTTTTTTACTCCTTACGGACAAGTAGAGCAAGATTACATAATGACACCGTGTGATGTGAAAACCAAAGCCGCTTTAAAAAAATGCTGGGAATTAAAGATTGATTTTTTCTGATGTTTTACTCGATTTATTTACGCGTGTCTCCAACTTAGAAAAAGTTGTAGCGTTCGTTCGACTGGCAAGACTTTCAATCTGGCAGAATTTATAATTTTTTACTATTAATTCGTATCTTTTCAAAAGAGGAGTGTAGAATTTAATTCGATAAATGCGTACTAAATAACAATAGGTAGGCGGGAATTGGGATTTGTGAGAATTGCTCTAAGCCTATGCACGGAAGAATCTCAGCCAACTGTTAGAAAAACTCGTGGTGACTATGACCGATGTATCTGTAGCGTCCCATCATTCGATTGGAAAATATAAAAATTACGATTTTTTCGAGATGCGCGCTTCGGACAGTTCGTTATGATGAAGATGTTTTTTTTATCGTGATTCATAATTTTATTGATATGAGAAAGGTTTCAAAAATATGGTCCAAAAGATGAATTATTATTTTTCAAGACCCAGATATGTTTTTACTTCTTAGGTTTACCTTTCAACCCGGGGCCCGAAAACCTTTCATTTGGCATTTCCGCTCTATTGAATAATCATTTTATTCTTTAGGCGAACTATTGAAATCATTTATACAAAATACGATCATACAAAATGTAAGTAGATATGTTTGCTTTGATGATTTGTAAAAGAATAAAAATTGTGGTTAATATTCGTTTATATTCGATCCCGTGTTTTTACTGGTTAAAAACATTTTCTTTCCTATATTGAGAGAAAGGGGCAAATATTTTTATTTCAATGAAAAATCATATAGCATAAAACAACGACGCGTCGTAATTTTTATTTACATTCGTTCCAAATATTTATAGGGGTTAAAAAATTTTTCTGCCAATTTTATATTATTCAAAAAAAAAAAAAAAGGGCCAAAAAAATCAAAACCCTACTATTGACGTTCCTTTATATATCTGGTAATAAATTTTTTTGTCTTATTTCATTTTTTATTCTTCAGTTAATAAAATATATTTTTTGGCGAAAGCGCGAAATAACGTTACTTTTTACTTCTCGGAAAATGGTGCAAAATATATTTTGCATTCCTTGAGCAAGTTTTTCTTTCGAGGCAAACCAAAAAAAATTAATTACAAAATCAAAATCTATAAAGAATTGATGATCAGGTACTCAGGTATTATACAATTGTTTTTTTCCGTGCCCCGAAATAACGTTTCTTTTTACTTGTCTGGAAATGGGGAAGAATAAATTTTTCGTTCCTTAAGGGAGTTTTTTGAGTGAAACCCCCAAAAAATGACTACGGAATCTAGGACTTCGCGTAGCCCCTTAAGAGTCGGCGTATCGTAACAAAGTAATAGACGAAACTGCTGTCGCCTATTTTGATCCGTCGATTGGTTTTCGAAACGGCTAAAGATATCGAAAAACTAAAAGCAACTGTAGGGTACTTAGACGTCCCTCCTTACTTTCCGGGGGGTGTCGGGCCCTCAAAGGAACACTTTGAAAATAAACTTAAAAAAATTCGTAAGAGATTGTTACTTCTAACCTTAATTGTGAATTCGAGGTCTCGGAAAGTTCTACCTTTCGAGATCCCGGATAACCTTATATTGCAGCATCGAAAAAAACTCGCTTAGGAACGAAAAATTTATTTTTCCCCGTCTTCCCGAAAAGTCGAAAGTAACGTTATTTCGTGACATGATCGGAGCGTAAGGGGGGATTTTCAAAGTGTTCTATAGAAGGCCCGACACCACCGAAAAATTATAACGAGGGGTCGTTTAAGCACCTTACGGCCTCATTAAGGTTTTCTTTATCTCTGGTGGAAAAAATTTTTCTAAAGGGAACAATGAATTTAAATTTTGGCACAAACCCATAATAAAGGGAACGGTTTTTTTGTGTAAAATCACCTTACGCAAAGGTTTATTAAAGGTTAAGGTTTAAGGTTTACACTTAAGGTTTTTTTCCGAAATTTGGAACTTGTCCAGGAACCCCCCGTACCCCGCAAACTACGTGAGGAGTACCTAAGGACCCTACAACGGATTTCGTGCCCCAATCGGAGCGAAAGGGGGGACTCTTGAAATTTTTTCACGTTAAATTTCAAAGTGTTCATTAAAAGGCCCGACACCACCAGAAAGTAAAACTAAGGGCGTATAAGCACTCTCCAGCTGCTTTTAGTTTTACCATATCCGAAGCCACTTCAAAAAAAATTAACGACGGATCGCGAAAGGCGACTCGCAGTTTCGATCTATTACTTCGTTAAAACACGCTTAACCTTAAAGTAAGATATTTCAATGGAAAATGTAAAAAAAAAATTTGGATTTTTGGGTTATATATTTTATTTCTCGAAAAGTATAATAGCTACATGAAAACTAATCACATTCGTGGAATCAGCGTAAGATATTTCAATGGTAAATCGAAACAAAATATTTTGATTTTTTTGGTTATTTATTTTTTTACTTGAAAACTGCGATAGATACAAGAAAACTAATAAGATTCGTGGAATCAGCGTATAAAATGTGTATAGAAAATGGCAAAAAAAATCTTTTTTTGATTTTTTTTTTGGTTTTTATTTTATATCTCAAAAACTACGATAGCTACAAGAAAAAAATTAATATTCTTGGAATCAGCGTATGATTGCTTGGTGATTCCACGAATCATATTAGTTTTCTTGTTGCTATCGTAGTTTTTGAGATATAAAAAAATAACCCAATTATAATAAAAACAAATTTTTTGCCATTTTCCATACACATTTGTTACGCTGATTCCACTAACGTTATTAGTTTTCTTGTAGCTATCGTAGTTTTCAAGAAAAAAATAAATAACCAAAAAAATAAAAAATTTTTTTTTCACATTTTCACAACAATTATCTTACTCTGTTTCCACGAATGTTATTAGTTTTCTTGTATCTATCGTAGTTTTCGAAAAAAAAAATAACAAAAAAAATCAAAAAATTTTGTAGTCTATTTTAAATAAATAACCAAAAAAAAAAAATTTATTTTAAATACAAATATCTTACGCTGATTCCACGAATGTTATTAGTTTTCTTGTAGCTACCGTAGTTTTTGAATAAAAAAATTAATAACAAAAAAAATAAAAAAAAATTCCATCTTAAATACAAATATCTTACGCTGATTCCACGAATGTTATTAGTTTTCTTGGAGCTATCGTAGTTTTCGAGAGAAAAAATAAATAACCAAAAAATTTATTTTTGTTGTTAAATAATCTCGAGAGACTTAAATCGGATGTGAGGTGCTTAGACGCCCCTCGTTACTTTCCGGGGGTGTCGGGTTGGCACTTAATAACGTTACTTTGTACTTCTCGGAAGATTGAGCAAAATAAAATTTTCGTTCCTTAAGCGAGTTATTTTCTAATGAAGCCAAATAAAAATTATTACAGAGTCTAGGACCTCGCGAAGCCCCGTAAGGTTAAGCGCGTCTTAACGAAGTAAGAGATCAAACCTGCGGTCGCCTTTCTCGATGTGTCTATCAGTTTTCGAAATGGCTTTAGGTAATCTTATTATTATATATTTTTTTATATACTCTTCCATAAAATACTGTCTTCTTTAGCCAAATATTTTCTAGAGGTGATTAAAAAAAATTAAAAATAGTAATAAAATTTTTTCGATTAGTACCTTACACGACACGAGTGAAAACGTCGTTGTTAAATAATCTCGAGAGACTAAGAACGGATGTAAGGTGCTTAGAATCCCCGCGTTACTTTAGGGGGTGTCAGGTTGGCACGAAATAACATTACTTTGTACTTCTCGGGAGATTAGGCAAAATAAAATTTTCGTACCCTAAGCGATATATTTCCTAATGAAGCAAAGAAAAATATTATGGAGTCTAGGACTTCGCGAAGCCCCGTAAGGTTAAGCGTGTCGTAACGAAGTAATAGATTAAAACTGCGGTTGCCTATCTCGATGCGTCGATCAGTTTTCGAAATGGCTTTAGATAATCTTATTATTATATTTTTAATTTACTCTCCCATAAAATACCGTCTTCTTTAATAAAATATTTTCTAGGGGTGACTAAATTTAAAAAAATTAAAAATAGTAATAAAATTTCTAAAGGTAGAATAGAGAAGTAAAAAGTAGCGTTATTTCGCGCCTTCGCCAAAAAAATATTTTATTACCTGAAGGATAAAAAATGAAAACAAGACAAAATATTTTATTACCAGAAAAATAAAAAAAGGAAACGCGAGAGTAGGGTTAATATTTTTGGCCTTTTTTTCATCGATTCGTTAAAAATAGGCGTAAAAATAACGGTAAATCACTAAGGGTGGGGGTGGGGGTTGTTATATAAGTAAAAAAAGATTTAATGAGGTCTCGGTCTTTAAAAGGGGGCTAAAAACACGGCCACCTTAAAGAAAAGGCGCGAATTTTTAACCCTACTTTGCGACTAGAGTGCGGCGCCCGAGAAGTAGAAATCCTCAAAATTTGCTACCTTCTAGCTTACCTACGGATACAGACAGCTCAACCCACCGCGCCTAAGCGCGAGGACCGTTAACGGAATTGTTGACACCACTACCCGAGAAAAAGATTCCATAATTTTTTTTTGGCTTCCGCGAGAAAAACTCGCTTAGGGAACGAAAAATTTATTTTGCCCCTACTCTCGAGAAGTCGAAAGTAACGTTATTTAGTGCCCCGATCGTAGCAGAAGGGGGGGAAGGAACCCTTTAGATATTTTCATGTTAATTTTCAAAGTGTACTTTAGAAGGCCCGACACCCCACGGAAAGTAACAAGGGGCGTATAAACACTCTCCAGCTGCTTTTAGTTTTATGATATCCGAAGCCGCTTCGAAAAAATAATCGACGGATCGCGAAAGGCGACCGCAGTTTCGATTTATTACTTCGTTAAAACACGCTTAACCTTACTTGGCTACTCGAAATCCTAGATTCAGTAACTTTTTTTTCGGTTTCCTCGGGAAAACTCGCTTAGGGAACGACAAATTTATTTTGTCCCATCTCCCGAGAAGTCAAAAGTAACGTTATTTCGTGCTCCGATTGGAGCGTAAGGGGAAGGAACCCTCCAAAATATATATGATTACTCACGAATAACAAAATTAGAAACGAAGATGTGTAAAAACGAAAAATGTATTCAAATATATCTTCGACTGGACAAAATGAAGCGTCGCGGCCTTAGCTTCTTTTAATAAAAAAAGGTATAAAGAAGGAATGAAAATACAATTTTTTTTAAACAATTTTTATTATTATCATGTATAAAAAATATTGATGTTTTATGCAAACAAATATGAGTGGTAAGAGAAAAACGCCACGATTTACCCGTTTGGGAACCGCGCTTCATAATTTGTTAACGTTTTCATTTTATTAATAATAATAATAATATTATTATTATTATTATTATTATTATTATTATTATTATTATTATTATTATTTTTTTTTTATTATTATTATTATTATTATTATTATTATATTATTACTATATTATTATATTATTATTATTATTATTATTATTATTATTATATTATTATTATTATTATTATTATTATTATATTATTATTATTATTATTATTATTATTATTCATTATTATTATTATTTATTATTATTATTATTATTATTATTATTATTATTATTATTTTATTATTATTATTATTATTATTATTATTATTATTATTATATTTACACGCATTTATCAAATTTTTTTTTTATTTTTTGTTTGTCTGTTTTTTTATCTTCAAAAGGAAATTATTATTTTTTTTAAAAAATTCGTTTATCCAAACACGGATAATTGAATTTAAACCCGAAAATGAATTAAAAGCAGTTATATCTTATAAATTCTTCGAAGACAAAATTGAGACTTTTTAGGCGTCTAGACGTCTAGACAAATGACGTCAGAGGGTAAATCGTGCCGGATCCAATAGAAATAGAAGAAAGGTTGCTAATCCTTGATTTATATTATTATTATTATTATTATTATTATTATTATTATTATTATTATTATATTATATTATTATTATTATTATTATTTCATTATTATATTATTATTATTATTATTATTTATTATTATATTATTATTATTATTATTATTATTATTATTATTATTATTATTATTATTATTATTATTATTAATATTATTATTATTACCATAACAGTGATTCTAACGCATTTCATTGTTATTATCAATTTTTTTATTATTATTTGTTTGTTTGTCTGTTTTTTATCTTGAAAAAGATGTGATTCCTTATTCGGTGCCACAAAATAATAACTGCTTTTTAACGTTTAAAAGTTGAATATCGAATTATTATTTTTTTTTAAAGTTCGTTTATCCAAACACGGATAATTGAATTTAAACCCGAAAATGAATTAAAAGCAGTTATATCTTATAAATTCTTCGAAGACAAAATTGAGACTTCTTAGGCGTCTAGACGTCTAGACAAATGACGTCAGATGGTAAACCATGCCGGATCCAATAGAAATACAAGAAAAGTCGCTAATCCTTAAATTATCAAAAAGTATATAATATTTATCACTTGGAAACAGGAGTCAGTAAACTGTTTTATTTTTTTAGTAAAAAAACGAGTTTGCTCATAGCCGAAGATTGGCATAGCCGAAGAGTGGCATAGCCGAAGAGCGGCATAGCCGAAGAGCGGCATAGCCGAAGGGTGTAGGACACCGACATGTAGACCGACGTGTAGACACCGACATGTAGACCGACGTGTAGACCCAAACATGTAGACAGACATGTAGACCACCGACGTGTAGACACCGACATGTACACTGATATGTAGACACTGACATGTAGACACCGACATGTAGACACCGGACATATAGACACCAACATGTAGACACCGACATGTAGACAGACATGTAGACACCGACGTGTAGACACCGACATGTAGACACTGGTATGTAGACACTGACATGTAGACACCGACATGTAGACACCGACATATAGACACCGACATGTAGACACCGACATGTAGACGCCAACATGTAGACAGACATGTAGACACCGACATGTAGAACGACATGTAAACCGTCGTGTAGACAGACATGTAGACCAATATATTAACCGACGTGTACACCAATATGTAGACCGTCATGTAGATATACATGTAGAAAGACATGTAGACCGTTATGTAGACCGACGTGTAGACCGATGTGTAGTCTTGGTTTTTCTCGAAAAAAACTCGCTTAAGGAACGAAAAATTTATTTTGCACCATCTCACGAGAAGTAAAAAGTAACGTTATTTCGTGCTTTTGCTTCCCGCGAAATTCGTATATTTGCCAAAAAATAATAATATTTTTTTAATTTTGTTTAATATGCGATTATTCTTTTTTTTTAATTTAGTCTCCCATAAAATATCATTTTCTTTATTAAATCATTTTTTAGGGTGTCTAAATTAAAAAAAATTAAAAATTAAGTAGTCTAAGTGCTAAGTCGAAGTCTCTAAAGTATAAGTCGAAGGTCTAAGTGCTAAGTCGAAGGTCTAAGTGCTAAGTCGAAGGTCTAAGTATAAGTCGAAGGTCTAAGTATAAGTCGAAGGTCTAAGTGCTAAAATCTAAAATTTCTCAAAGAAAATAATACACAAAATTTTTTAAGTCCAAATTATTTTTCGGAATTTGCACTTACACCTTCGACTTATATCAGTTCCCGATCAGGCGTCACTATATGACGTCATAATCGGATTGAAGATAGTTTTAGCTTAGGTAACTGGTATTTGAAAGCGTTCAGCCGCTTTTGCGATTCCCGTAAGGCGACACTATATTATAGTGACGTTTCGAAGGGAACCGAAAAACGATCTAACTTGATCGCGCAACACCTTTTAAGGTAAAAACTATCACTTCAACCCCATATAGTGACGTCTCAACGGGAACTGATATTAGTCAAAGGTCTAAGTGTGAAAATCTAAAAAATAACAGAGAAAATAATTTCCCAAAAAATTTTAAGTCGAAACCATTTTTCAGAATTTGCACTTAGACTTTCGACTTATATTAGTTCAACAAACAAACGAACGAAACAGAAAAATGATATAAGGTGAAGGTCTAAGTGCAAAAAACTCGAAAACTACGATAGCTACAAGAAAACTAATAACATTCGTGGAATCAGCGTAAGATATTTGTTCTAAAAATGGAAAAAAAAATTTTTTTTTTTGGTTATTTTTGTTTTTTTCTCATATACTACGATAGCTACAAAAAAATTAAACCTTTTTGGAATCAGCGTAAGAAATTTGTTTTAAAAATGGAAAAAACAATAGTTTCCTTGTACCTATCGTAGTTTTCGAGAAAATAAAATAAATAACCAAAAAAATCCAAAAACAAATTTTCATATTTTCAGAACAACTATCTTACGCTGATTCCACGAGTGTTATTAGTTTTCTTGTAGCTATCGTAGTTTTCGAGAAAAAAAATAAAATATCCAAAAAAAACATGAAGTAAGGGGCTGAAAATTAAAATTTTTATAGTCTGTACAACGTTTTAACTTGTCTATAAATTTCATTATGTTGCTTTAAGCTGGTAGCAAGAAAACAAGCCTCAAAATTACCAATTTCAAAATAAAATGCTAAGGTGGTAACACAAAAAAACGTTCCCTTTATTATGGGTTTGTGCCAAATTTTTTATTTGAATGTTCCCTTTAGAATTTTTTTCCACCGATAATAAAAAAAAACACGGAATTTAGGCCATAAACTAGCACGCCTATGTTAAAGATGCCATGTTGCCTTGTTTATATTTTCAAAACATCATGACCAAGCTGGTTGAAACTATTTTTTCTTGTAGTCCTTACTACGTTGTACTATTTGTAACTCTTTGATAATTCTACGTACGATAGATTTTTATTTATTTAGTATCAAATTGGCCATTTCCGACCATCAAAAAAGAGTACGTATAATAACATAAATTTTAAAATTCGGAATGTTTCACAGATTCTAAAAAATGTATTAAATCTCATTTATTAGTTGAAAAAATACAATTACACAGCTAATTATTTAAATTTCGTAAACTAAAATCAGTTGGGTCCTTAGGTACTCCTCATTAGTTTGCGGGGGTACAGGGGGTTCCTGGGGACAAGTTTCAAAATTTTCGGAAAAAAACCCTAAGTGTTCCCCTTTTGCGTAAGGTGATGGAACAAAAAATTGTTCCCTTTATTATGGTTTGTGCCATAAATTTTAATTGATCGTTTCCTTTTTTTTCAACCAGATATAAAAAAACGGAATTTAGGCCGTAAATTAGCACGCCTCCTTACAGAAGGTCATAACTAATTGATAGATTGAAATGCATTTACCTATTACCATTATTTTTTTTCTACGAATTTTTAAAATTTCAAAGGTAACGTTCCCTTTAGGTGCGATTTTATTATGCAGTTTTGGCACAAATTTGATCTTCTTGTTCCCTTTATTAACAAAGAATTAGGCCGAAATTTTCTGTTGAAAGATGCCATATTGACAGGCTCATATTTTCAAACCTGTTTGACCTAGCAATTAAAATTGTAGTTTATCGAAAATCGAAAGGTCTTTAGGATCTCATCATCGGGTCTAGGGCCTTTCCATGGCTCGGAACGTCGTCCGCAATCGAAAAAATACTCAAGTTACCTGATCATCAATTCTTTATAGACTTTGATCCCGTAATTACTTTTTTTTTGGTTTTTCCCGAAAAAAAACTCGCTTAAGGAACGAAAAATTTATTTTGCATCACCTCACGAGAAGTAAAAAGTAACGTTATTTCGTGCTTTTGCTTCCCGCGAAATTCGTATATTTGCCAAAAAATAATAATATTTTTTTAATTTTGTTAAATATGCGATTATTCTTTTTTTTTAATTTAGTCTCCCATAAAATATCATTTTCTTTATTAAATCATTTTTTAGGGTGTCTAAATTAAAAAAATTAAAAATAGTAATAAATTTTTATTTTTCGGTAAATATACGAATCTCGCGCTAAGCGAAAGCACGAAATAACGTTACTTTTTACTTCTCAAGAGATGGTACAAAATAAATTTTCGTTCCTTAAGCGAGTTTTTTCAAAGAAAACCCAAAAAAATAATTACGAAATCAAAGTCTATAAAGAATTGATATTCAGGTACTTACGTGTTATATAATTGTTTTTTTTCCTTTGTTCTTAATTTTTCTTATTCTTAATTCTTAATTATTAATCGGTAGATACAGGGCGGAAGGGGTCGGAGAGAACGAAGAAAGAAAGGGAGGAAAAAATATTTTCGCGCGTTGCGACGTGCGCGTGTACCTATCGTATGGTTCGTGTTTTCGTACCTGCGGGAAGAAAGTCGGCGTATTAGTTAAACGGTCCCTAAATCTAAAAAATATTCCTTAAAACTAAAAAATATTCCTTTATTTTAAAATAAATATATTCATTAAAACTAAGAAAAAATGTATTCCTTTAACACTAAAAAACAACACCAGACTTAAAACCAAAAAAATAAAAGTGAGAACAACGGGACGGACGAAACCTCGACAAAAAAGTAAAAGGTGGCGGCCGGCCCCCTTTTTCCGTCCGCGGTAACGCGTTCGTTCGTTACCAAAAAAAATTCTACAAAAACTCGCTCGCTTTTTCAGATTAACGTTAATAAGAAAGAGCGAACAGACCGACCGAGACATTTCTTTCCGAAGACTCGAAAAACCCAACTACCTTTAATGTCCGGAAAGAAAGGTCGTCGGTCGGTCGGTCGGTCGGTCCTTCGTTCGATTTGTTATTAACGTTAAAAAATATAACGCGTCGGCCCACCGGCCGTTATTCTTCTTCGTAAAGAGGGCGTCCCCTTTTTACCGAGCCGATAATAACTAGCCGTGGGCGAACGACGCTTCGTCATCGCTTTAGCTACCTTCGATCCCTCCCTTCGGTGTTCGTGATGTGTTGGAAAAATAAGTAGAATCGAATAGAAGAATATAGACGCGATAACGAAACGATGTACGGACGTACGCGTAAAGGAACCGGAGAACCGACCTCGATCGATCGCTTCGTTCTCGGTCGCATAAAAAAAGAAAATATAATACTCGCGTAGACTCGGTCGTCTATTACATATAAGCAAACAAACGCGCGCGCGAATCTTCACCGAGATGCGTCAATGTGCGTCGCGTCGGATGAAACTTTTTCCTTTACGCGATACGTAAGCGAACCGCCCGAAATCGCGTTATATTATTCTATTCGATTCGATCCTTTAGGGGAAGGAAGGAAAGAAAGAGGAGAGGAGTGTGGGAGGGATCGAAAGGCATTACCGGGCTCCACGACGGGGACGTACGATGACAGGGAGCCCGTGAGAAGTCCGTCCGGACCGGCGTTCGAAACCTGTTTCGTTTAAGGTGGAGGTGTGCGCGCGTGTGCGACCGTATAGGTCGAAAAAAAAAATAGATTTCAGTCGAAGAAGGGAAAGCTTTTAAAGAGTGAGAGAGGAAGAAAAATTGCGTCCGAGCGAACCCCTGGGCTCGCTCGCGGATCTTCGGATAGGATAGGCAAGAGGTAAAAAAAAAAAAGCTACTCGATCCGCCGATTAATCGATCTAACTAGCTAGCTAGCTAACTAACTAACGCTATTTCGAACGACGCCTAGGACGAATTCTCACCCTCGGAAGCTTCTTCTCATCCGAGGACTGACTGACTGACAAACAACTGACTAACCGCGTTTCGTTACGTTAAAAAGACGCCATCTGACGCTCCGAATCCGTTGATCGGGGCGGCGAGCTATAGTGATGATCCACCGCCGGTAGGTCCGCTCAACCCACCACGCCCAAGCGCGAGGACCGTTCACGGAACTGGTGACTCCACTACACAAGGGAACGATGGTGATGGCACGTCCCGTACGATCAGAGCACAGGAGCTCGCCCTCAAAGATCGAAAGGTCTTTAAGATCTCATCATCGGGTCTAGGCCGCGCCGCGGTTCGGAACGTCATCCGGAATCGTAAAAATAGGCGATAGAGAAATACAGGCCGGTAGATACAGGTCGGAAGGGGTCGGAGAGAACGAAGAAAGAAAGGGAGGAAAAAATATTTTCGCGTGGTGGTGCGACGTGCTCGTGTACCTATCGTGTGGTTCGTGTTTTTGTACCTGCGGGAAGAAAGATCGCGTATTAGTTAAACGGTCCCTAAATCTAAAAAATATTCCTTAAACGTTAAAAAAACACACACGACTTAAAACTAAAAAAAATCCAAAAAAAGGGACGGACAAAAAAACGACAAGAAGTGAAAAGGGGGGTTGACCACCTTTTTTCGCAATACTGCATTCGTTACCAAAAAAATCGGTGAGTAAAATACCGTACTCACAAACACTTTTTGTTGGCTACTCGACTAACTGGATTAAACCTTTAAATTATTTTATCGTTAAAGCATATATCAGGCTAAAAAAAAGGAACGCGAGAAAAGGAAACTGAAGCGCGCGATGAACACCCTACCTAAAAATACGCCTTAAAACTAAAAGTAAAAATGCGCGCGAACAAAAACTGAACGAACGAAACAAAAAGGTAAAAGGGCCCACCTTTTTCCGCAGTACCGCGGTACAAAAAAATCGGCGAGTAAAGTACCTACCGTACTCGCCGACGCTCATTTCTTCCTTACCGCGAGAAACGAATTCCTTATCTACTTATTTTACCAAAAACCTTTTAACGTTAATAAAAAAGAAGAACAAACTAACGAACCACGAATTTTCTTTTCGGAGACTCGCAAAAAATAACCTTCATCTCACCACCGCTTTAAACGGCCTATCCCAATCTCTTCGAAAAGAAACATCATAGTTCTTTTGTTCGTTCGATAGATTATTAACGTTAAAATCATACGTCGAATGTTATTCATCTTCGTAAAGAGGGCGTCCCCTTTTTACGAAATTCTGACGCCGTCAAAGCTAGTTAGCCAACTACGCTGTGACAAAATCGAGAGATAAAGAGAGGAAAGAAAACCAACGAAAATCGAGAAAGCGAGATAAAAAACCAAAGGAGGGTGCGCGCTTGGGCCGTACGACTGAACGTACGCTCTTACCCAATTTTTGTTGTCATCGCTTTAGCTATCTTCGATCCCTTCCGTGTTTGTGAATGATTTTCTTTATTTTAATGAAAAAATTGAATCAATCGAATAGAAAAATATAAACGTAATAACGAAAAGATTAAGGAATATTTGCATAAAGGATCTGGAGAACCAACCTCGATCGATTCCCTCCAGTTCCGTCATAAAAATATAAATAAATAAGAATGCAATATAACTCATCTTTGTAAACAAATGCGCGTTGCGTAAATCTTTACAGAGATGAATTAATATATACATTGTTACATTTGATGAAACTTTTTCTTTATGCGATACGCGAATCTCTCGAAATTACGATGTATATTATTCTATTCGATTTTTAATGAAAAGTGGGGAAGGAAAAATGTGATACGGTGTGGCGTGGTGTTTCGAAAGGATCGAAAGATATTCCCAGGCTCCACGACGGGGACGTACGATGACAGGGAGCCCGTAAACGATGTTATATATTTTTTTAAAATTTTAAAGTAAATTGAATATAATTTGTCGATTAATCAAAGCTTTAATTAAAATGGAATAATTTAATTTTTTAAAGTTGTTTTGGCTTAGCAATCACGACGAAGCATCGTGATGCAAAAATTTCGCAGTATTAAAAACATTTTTGATAAAATCTCTACAGACTCCGCGTTTCTTACTTCCGATGTATTTTGATTCCGTAACTATGTTTTTTGGTTTTCTTCGGAAAAAAACTCGCTTAAGGAACGAAGAATTTATTTTGCACCATCTCCCGAGAAGTAAAAAGTAACGTTATTTCGTCCTTTCGCTTCGCGCGAGATTCGTATATTTACCGAAAAATATTAATTTTTTTAATTTTCTTTAATGCAATAATTCTTTTTTTTTTAATTTAGTCTCCCATAAAATACCATTTTCCTTATTAAATAATTTTTAGAGTGACCAAATTAAAAAATTAAAAATAGTAATAATAAATTATTTTTTCGGTAAATATGCGAATCTCGCGCGAAGCAAAAGCACGAAATAACGTTACTTTTTACTTCTCGGGTGAGGGGGGAAAATAAATTTTTCGTTCCTTAAGCGAGTTTTTTTTTTTTTAAGAAAACAAAAAACAATGGTTATGGAATCAAAGTCTATATAGAATTGATATTCAGGTGGGAAAAAAGATTTGAATATTTTTTGAATTTTGAATTAGACCTTCGAGTTATAAAAGGTCCCGAAGAAATGTTACTTAATCGCTTTAACGAAAGTTTAAGCTTAAGAAAATGGTACATGAGAGCGTTCAGCCTCTTTCACGATTCCCGTAAGGCGACACTACGAAAGCGAGCGTGAATATCGCAGTATAGATGACGTGTGAGCGCGCATTAAATTGATTTGCCATGATTGTTAATAAAGAAAAATTGATTTTTTTTTATAAAAATACTAAAATATTCCATTTCAATTAAATTTAATCCACAAATTATATTCGAAACACGTTTGCTTAGATTATCAACCAAAATATATGTAATTAACTTACCAATAACAAAATTAGACACGAAGATGAGGCGACGCGGCCCTGCTTTATCCTCATACATGGCAATAACCCTGCGAGCGGCTTCGGTCGGAGGCCTTTGCGCCTCGGTGGGACGCGAACAGTAGATGGTGTCGAAATGCTCCATTATAACGATCTGAAAAAATAAAAGAATTTACTACGTATATCGGTTGTTTCCTAAGCGAAAAGGCGGGTTATGTGGCGCCCAGCGCTAATACCTAATGCCTGCGATATAAGGTCACCCTTGGTTCTCGAAGGTCGGAACTTTAAGACACCCCGAATTTCCATCATTCAAAATTAATATGAAAAAGCTATTTCGATTTACACGATACCGATATAACATCCCAGTACAATGCCCTAGGAATTTCTCGCTTAGGTAGCGCACTTAAAATTTAACGAGAGTGAAAAACGAGGGTCCAACATATCGATATTAACTCGAAAACGGTAAGAGATGGATACTTCTATCATTCATATTCGACATAGGACTTTTTTTATTGTTATAAGGAGTTTTTATATAGTTTTCGATCCAATTATTCCTAAACAACGCCCTAGGAATTTTTCGCTTACGTAGCGCACTTGAAATTCTCTCACAATGAAGATAAAAAAAACTTCGCAGCCCTCGATTTTAAACCCGCCTAACAATTCGCAAACGCTAATTCATAATATGAAGGATAGAAGTTACTATCTCTTACCGTTTACTCGAGCTAATATCGATATGTCGTACCACCGTTTAACGCGCTTGTTCCATTTTCAGCACGCTACCTTAGCGAAAATTTCCTACGTAATTTAGGATTTTGTTCAAAAATGTTAAAATACTTTTTTTCAAATGCGAATAGCGCGGCCATGCGAAGCGCAGTAATCACGTCAATTATTAAAATGTTACCTTTGTATTTGGTCGTATGTTCTGTTCGCCTAAGAAGCACCTCGTTGTGCGTTTAAATTAACTATGACAATCTTGCAGCGAAAACTCTCTCTTTTATAGCCGAAAAGTGCTACGTCAGATTAATTTGTTATGATTATTATGCAAAAAGTATTTCGAAAAACAAAATATTCCAATTTAAATAATTTAAGAAAAAATAAACCATTGTTCTATTTTAATTAGATTTTGCTTAGCTGACATATTATATTCAAAATACATTTTAAAAGCTTGAATTTTTTTTGATTATTAAGCAAAACATATTAAAAAAACAAATATGACAATTTATTTAAATTATGCTTAGGTGACCAATTCTAAGTAAAATATATTTTTTTTAAACTATTTTTTTTGACTATTAAGCAAAACATTATTATTTAGCAAAATTATTTCAATTTATTTAAATTGTGCTTAGTTGGCAAAAAGCATTGCGAAAAACAAAATATTCCATTTTTATTTATTTAAATAAATCATTGTTATATTTTAATTAGAATTTGCTTACTTGACATATATTATATTTAAAATAAATTTTAAGAGCTTGATTTTTTTGATTAATAAGCAAAACATATTTAAGAAAAACAAATATCGCAATTTAATAAAATTTTGCTTAGTTGACAAATTAAATTGCAAATATATATTTTGAAACTTTATTTTTTTGACTATTAAGCAAAACAATATTATTTAGCAATAATATTTCAATTTAATTAAATTTTGCATAATTGACGCTTTATTTATTTTTGATTATTAAGCACAATATAATTTAAATAAAAAAAATATTCAAATTTTATTTTATTTTGCTGAATCAACGAATTAAATCTGTTGCATCATGCTTCGAAAGACATAGACTGCAAAATAATTTTTTCGTTCCTTAAGCGAGTTTTTTTTTTATAAAGAAACCAAAAAAAAAAACAATTACGCGACGCATCGAGATAGGCGATCGCAGTTTTCTGTTACTTCGTTACCTCACGCTTAACCTTACGGGGCTTCGCGAAGTCCTAGACTCCATAATAATTTTTTTTGTTACATTAGAAAATAACTCGCTTAAGGAACGAAAATTTTATTTTGCTCAATCTCCCGAGAAGTACAAAGAAACGTTATTTCGTGCCAACCTGACACCCTCGGAAAGTAACGAGGGGCGTCTAAGCACCTTACATTCGCTTTTAGTCTCTCGAGATTATTTAACAACGACGTTTCCGAGTGAAATGGGTGTCGTGTAAGGTACTTATCGAAAAAATTTTATTATTTTTTTTATTTTTTTTTTAATTTAGTAACCGCTAGAAAATGATTTGTTAAAGAAGATGGTGTTTTATGGAAGAGTAAATTAAACAAAATAATAATAGTATATAGAAGATGAAGCGGCTTCGAAAACTGATCGACGGATCGCGATAGTCAACAGCGGTTTCGATCTATTACTTCTTTACGACACGTTTAAACTTACGGGGCTTCGCGAAGTCATAGACTCCGTAAAAAAAAAAATTTAGTTTCATTAGAAAATAACTCGCTTAGGGAACGAAAATTTTATTTTGCTCAATCTCCCTAAAAGTACAAAGTAACGTTATTTCGTGCCAACCTTACACCCCCGGAAAGTAACGAGGAACGTCTAAGCACCTTACGTTCGCTTTTAGTCTCTCGAGATTATTTAACAACGACGTTTCTGAGTGAAATAAGTGTCGTGTTAGGTACTTATCGAAAATATTTTATAACTATTTTTAATTTTTTTTAATTAAGTCTGATCTATTACTTCGTTACGACACGCTTAACCTTACGGGACTTCGCGAAGTCCTAGACTCCGTAATAATTTTTATTTCGCTTCATTAGAAAATAACTCGCTTAAGGAACGAAAATTTTATTTTGCTC
>JABUQX010097332.1:0-50185 GCA_015478945.1 Trachelipus rathkii | reverse complement strand
CGGTATACATATTATAACCTCAATTTGAATCTCGTATTAAAGTACTCTGCATATGCTGAGTCAAAGAGATACGCCATTAACTATATTTGAATATCCGAAAATACTCACCAGTTGGCTCTATACGGGTAGAGGCTAATTACAAAGGATGTGTCTTTGAGCATGCTCACATGCTATAATTAAGTGTAATTTATTTATGACAGTGAGTTAAAAAAACTTCAAGTAATATACTTGACGTTCTGTAGAAGGTTGTTGCATAATTATAAAATTTTTAAGAGATTTAAATTTGTTATTCTACTTCAGTATTTGTGATTATTTACTTGCTAACATATATATGACTGAATTTATCAGCATTTTTATATTAATATTATTTCATTAATATCATATATATATATTTTTCAATAATAAAACAATTAGATACTATATCTATTAAATATAAGAGTATTATCTAATGAATAGAATAGGACATTGTAATATTTTCAACATTCATATTCATGAATTTATTACTATATTTATTATTATTATTTTAATTTATATATTTCCAGATTTATGCAGTTTCAACTTTTATATCTATTATATAAGAGATTATAAATGGAAAAATACATGATTTGATATACTTTTTATCATCATATTCTAAGGCTATGTAATTGAAATAGTTATTTATTATAAAAATAATATACTCTTACTTTTCTTATAATGTCCAATTTCTATTTGCACCAATTTTTCAAAAAGAGGAAAATCTTAAATATTTTCCATATTATTATTTATTTTATTATATATATATTTATTATTATATTATTAATTATTTATTATTATTATTGATTTAATTATTATTATAAATTTATTTAATTATTAATATTTATATTATTATTATTATTAGTATTAATTATTATTATTATATATTTTATAATTTATTAGTATACTGTATTTAGTAGTAGTATATTCCTAATTATTTAAATTAATTATATAATATATTAATTAAATAATTAAATAATTAAATAATACTGAATAAATTTTACTAAAGTATAAATTAATAATGATAATATGCATAATAATAATTGTATATCATAATAAAATAATAATTAAACATAATATTATACTAAAAGAAATAAAACATTTTGTACAAACCACACATTTTATTCACATCTTCCACTCTCATATTCACACTCTTATCCCTATCATCTTAATATTGATATAGTAAATTATGTAAATGATTTATTATAAACTTTGGTATATAATAATTAAAATAATAATTAATATATTAAATTAAAGTATAATAATAATAATAATATATATAATTATGGATAAAATATATAATAATTGGTATTAAATTTAGAATACTAATATAATTATAATTAAATCATAATAATATATAATTAAGAAGGATAATTTTATTAGTTTTTAACTATATAATAATTATAATTATAATAATAATCTTTTAATAATATAAATAATAATAATATATAATTAAATATTGATTTTTATATTATATATGATTAATTATATAATTAAATATAATAATTAATATAATAATTATATAAATATAAATAAATATAATAATAATTATAAATAATTAAATAATCAATATATAATAATAATCAATATAAATTAATAGATAATAATCATATCGTATGATGCAAAGTCAGAAATCGAATAATTATGAGAAAGAGAATCATTATATTGAGAGAGTAATTCAATCGATAGTTTGTGGAATATAATTGTGGCGTATGTGTGGCTTGTGTCATCGTATGAGTTAGTATGTGCTCACTTTTAGTACTCATTGTTTCTCACATTACTTAGACGGCACAATTTTTATCTCAATTTTAGTATCAGAATGAGATTATGGAAAGTGAGGAGTTACGACTCAATTATCGGCTAGGTTGGCGTAGCAGTAGCGACATTTTATTCTGAAAAACCATACATATTCTGCATAATTGAAGCGTAAAACACCCAAAGCACGCCTTTGGTTGTGTTCGCTTACTGGTTCCAATATATGCTCATGTCCGTGTTGAGAGCAGGTGGTTCTCAAACACCCTATTCTGCTCAGCATTTTCTGGGCATGATGGTGCGATATTGTCTGATATTGCATGATATGCATAGCGTTTAGCTGTTTCTTGATCAACGTTATATGCTCATGTCCTGCGCATTACTCATCAGCTACCTACCAGAGCTAAGGCGAATTGTTGAAGAAGTCAATGCGCAATATTATTCATAGAGCTATAAATCAGTTTAGATCTCGTGTTAATGGTTGTGTATAGTGTCACACTTATATAAATATATGGGCTCTCTCTCACCACGCTCGATGCTCTGATATCATAGATTCGTACTAACCGTGTGATATTAAAAGTATTTTTCTTGAATCCAGGAGCTCATTTTAATAACTTCATTTTACACCTCACATACCGTTATATCGGTTAGTGGTGCGCTTAAGTAACCTATTGTTACTCTAATATATAATTATAAGTATAATATAGGTATATATATACTAATTATATTATATATATGATATATTTATATATATATTTATATATAATATTATTAATATATATTATATTATATATTATATATATATATTTATGATATATTAATTAATATATATATATATATAAAGTATATTAATATATAATATAATATATCTATATATATTATATATTGATATGTAATATATATATATATTAATAGTTATTTATTTATTATATATTAGTTATATATATATATAGTATATTAATATATTATATAATATTATAGATATATATCTATACTACTAGAATACATTAATTATTGTAGATGTAAGAGAAGAGAGAGAGAGAGAAGTAAATAGAGAGTAGACGAGTAGATATGAGATATGTTAGAGAGAGAGAGAGAGAAGAGAGAGACGAGAGAGAGAAGAGAGAGATGAGTAGGATGATGAGAGAGAGAGAGTAAGAGAGTGAGAAGAGATGATAGAGAGAGAGGAGGATCGGCGAGACCCGGATATATAAGAAGTAGAGGAGAGAGACGAGTAAGAATAGTAGATAGATAGAGAGAGAGTATTTATATAAGATTATTATAGAGATGAGAGGAGATGAAGAGAGAGAAGAGAGAGAGAGGAGAGAGAGAGGAGCGGCTTCTGGGTTTGTTACTTTATCATCTATATTCGTAAACCGGATGGATGGAATTATTTTACTGAAATAATACCTTCATTTTTTACAAACAAAGTCTGAAATTGGAATTTAGTAAGTCAAAATTCACTTGATGGACATTAGGGAAAATCAGATAAATTTCTATCTCACAACGAGACAAGTTAAGGCTTCTTAATCAATCATATAATTAAAGGGAGTGAAAAGGATTTAATACTATCATATTATACCGGGTTTCCGGGAAGCAGAGGAAGAAGCCAAGGCCCAGAAGGAGGAGAATAAGTAAGTAGCACAATTTTTCTTTATAATACCATAACGCTATTTTATTTTTCGATAATATGTTAGGCGAAACTACTGGGACCGCGCTGCTATTTGTATTTGGGCGAGTGCTCAACACTTTTCATATAATATATAATAGTTATTAACATACCAAAAACAATAAATAAAAATAATTTAACTTATTTCACATTATATCATAAAATTATTAAATAAAATCACATTATTTACTTAATTTAATTATCATTATTATAATTTAACGATTACTATCACTATAATTATTATAACAATATTATATTATTATCATATTATTATTATTATTATTATTATTATTATTATATTATTAATTTATAATTATTATTATTATTATATTATTTAATTATTATTAATTTATATTTAATTTAATTATAATAAATTATTATTATTATTATTAATTTAATTTATAATTATTTAATATTTATATACTAACTATATTCCACATAAAATTAACTATCTAATTTATCTATTGGGTTCAATGCAAATTTTACTCATTATGCAATACGCTGACCTCACGAATAATTCTCGAAACTACGATCTATACGTAACCACAAAAACAGATTGTAAGTAAATCACTTTGTTGGGAGAGTCAAAGGAATAAGATATATTAATTATGTAGTAACTCCATGTTAGTAGGGGGATCGAGCCGACTCCTTGCACTATTCTCATTAGTTTGTATTTCGCACAATAGGCCTTCTACGGGGTTACACACCTTGTCTATCTGGTTGAAAGATAAAAATTTATTTTATACTATATAGCGATATCCAACCTTTTTAACCTTTATGGGCATCGTTTATTCTTTTACAAAGATATAAATGTACTATATTGAATACTTTTAGAAAACATTCCGAATATATAGCGAGGTTTGTTACAGCTAACTCTCCCAATGATAAATTTAATCAAGCATAATATACTCCTGCTGTTGGTTCGCTGGCTTGTCTTTCATCACTTTTAAGATAGCATACACCTGGTATGTACATCATAGATGCATTTTTGTTTCATACTCATCCTTATTGAATTACTCTAAAAAAATATATTTTCTCACTCACCGCAGGTAAAGGGGATTTCACTTAAGATATCTCATCTTACTGGGTATCACACACTAGCGCTTATGTACCAGTCGCAGGTTTCGTCGAGATACTCTGGCGCATCCTGCCGAAAGTAGGAGTACTTGGGGATTTTCATCACCCGCTCCTACTATCACTAAACAGACTAAATCCGCCTGGTTGGCCCGGCCCATCTCGGAAGCCTGGAAGTTTTCCCATTAGTAGCAAAGACCAACATCACTCACTTAATACTAATGGTTAATCATTATCACAATTAACTATATAGCTATGCTTGAGATGGGACGGAGCTAGAATTTAATAATAAGAATATGGATTTACATTATTTCTCTCACTCTAACCTATATATATATATATATACATGATTACTCGACCTTGTAACCCTTTATCGGGTCACTTGCTCATATAGGACGAGTGTCACTTACTACACTTACTTATATAGTACTAGGAAGTGCTCCTATTTCTACCCTTATTATCTAATATCGTATTAAATGATACTATAGCTCAATCTACGTTATCTTACTTATATATATCATTATTGTGCCATAACTAATACTTGGTGTAAGAACTCTTGAAAACTCTCATTCCAGAACATTAGTTTTTTTTCAAAACAGCATTTACATTTATTAGTCAAGGCGCACCAACCTTGAGAACATCGCTCTAGGCAATATATATTACTCTATTGTCACTCATTCTTTACCTAAAGTTCATAAATACTACTTTCTTCTTATATTATCTGCGCCACGCTTCGTTTTTGATCTAGTTCAGATCTAATAATTGGTCAATGAACATAAACTCTAGTTAAATCGATATAATATATATACCTTAAATTGAAACTTAGAGAGTGGATATAATATCAACTACTCAATACATTACTTATGGAAAGATTTAATGTGGGCTCACTGGCCGTTCCTAAGTTATAAATATATAATCTGTATAATTTTATATCATTTGAAAATAGAGGTGTATTATAAGTGTAACTTTAATAATTAATATCACGTTACTCATTCATTCGGAAGACGTGTAGTGTGGAAATATCCTCAAAACTATTACAAGCAATAGATACTTATAGTTTGATAGTATAATATATTTATTATTAAACCTTTACGATCTATATTCCTACCTAAAAAATATGATAAAGTCTTTTGATTGGTTAATAAAGCAAAGCTTATATATATATTGATACCTTCTTTGTGGAAATATCTCTCGTTTGTGTTCCGCTGTTGAGAGGACAGATGGATTATTATTAGACTAAATTTAGTAAGTAGCGCCAAGATATCTCTCGAAAAACTATGACGTATACTACGTACCGGAAACAGTAAGATTATTTATTGAGAATCAGCCGTATATGAAAATTAGTAACAGAAAATGTAAACAAAAATAATCATTATTAGGCTATAAAAATTATTGTCCTAATATAGATAATACAAGAGGGGCACAATACTTTTTATAAAATATTATGGTTAATTAACTTAACAAAAAAACACAATTGGAAATCAATCCCAACCCCCATTTACTTTGAGTTTAGTATTTAGGTATATTTAAAATATAATAATATTTTTTTAAAGTAATGGATACCCCAAGGCTAAACCGCATAGATGGCAAGAGTCGGCTCGAGCCCCCTAACTGACTATGGTAACTCTAATTTTCATACCTTGATTCCAAATATTCGTTATTGTTTTCTGTACGAGTCGTAATGTTTTACTCGAGATATCTGGCGCAGCTAATGTAAAATTTTACTGGCCATATATATTATATTAATATATACTATTATATATATATATAATATATATATTTATAATTAATATTATATTTATATATTATATATATATATATATATATATATATATATATATATATATATATATTATATACTATAATATATATATATTAATATATATATAAATTAATATATATATTATATATATATATTAATATTAATATATATTAATATTAATATTAAATATATATAGAGGGTGAGGAGAGGTATAACGCAACTCGGCATAACTACGGTAAATACGGGAATTGAAATATATATCACCTTCATCGCAATTTAAACATAATATTTATTAGGCGATTGCGGTTCTTATACACAATTTTTCAGAGTCTCGGTCTATTTCATACATCCTTTTACCTTAGCTCACTAACACTTTTTTTCCTTTTACAAATTGAGATTGACAGATCATGTCTGTAGAGGTTCTATTTGAACTTAAATCATTATGATTTTTTTCCGGCTAATCTCAGATCACTTATCATAATTAGATTGCATAAATTTTAGACCTGCTCACTTTTAATACTGAATATATGGACACAACTTATAGACTTTGAATACTGTTAGAAGACCAAAACTTAGGTATTATTTCAGTAAATTCACACCTATCTACATATTCACAATGAAATCCCAAGGCTCGGTATTGTCGGGCGTGCGGCGTGCTCATATCACTGGACTCTCTAACTACTCTCTGCTCCCTCACACTTCCTCTCTCGTGCTCTGTTCCCTTCGCTCGCTGCTCTGTGTTAGGAGCGGTCACTCGATGGGGACGGGTGAGTTAGTTTGGGTTGGCTGCCTACAACCATCTATCTTTCTTTTGCCAGGAATGCTAATGCAGGCCTCGGAGAGGGTCCGTGATCGCCGTAAACGGCCCTTTCTATCTTTCGGCGAATATTTATGAATAGTCGTTTGGGTACATGGAATGTCGAGGAATAAATGTTGAGAGAAGAAGAGGAGAGAGGTGATGGAGTGTATTTAGAAAGGGCAAATTTGATTTGCCTGCTGTGACTGAAGAACAAATGATGAAAGGAAACGAAGAAAATTGAGTGGTGTGGTGCGAAATGGGGTGTGTGCTGGTGTGGGCATGAAATGAGAGATGAAGAGAAGGAGTCTTGCAATTTTTTGATGATGTGACCTGTGGTAACGAAGCTAATGGTAGACTTTCGAGTGTTGAGTCCTAGAATTCTAATGGTTAAATTAAGTTTGAAAAGGGTCAAGGTAATGTGTGGTTGTGAACGTAGGTCCATCTGAGGGAAACGTTGAAAGAAGTACGATTTTTTGGGGATAATCTGAATGATGATGCTCTGGATGGGTGAGTAGGAGCTTCAGATTGAATATGTTGGGTGACCCTAAATGGTTGAGTAGGTGATCAAAAAAGGGATGGTATAACAGTGGTTTTGGGGTGGCGGGAGAAATGAGAAATGGTGGGGGAAGGTGATTGATTTCTTGAAGAGGAGGTATGTGTTGTGTAAGTAATACTTTCTTTAAACACAGAGTATCCATAAGTATATACTAGAGTTGGTGTAGGTTAGAGATGGTAATCAAGTCAAAGTATGATTGATTTAAGTGTTGTGAAGACGGAGAATGTTGGAATGTAGTTGTTGGAATGTTTATAATTCAGTGAGGGGTTTATGGAATGGGATTATCGGATCTATATGTTGTTCTATGTAATTAAGTTAGCTGGGGGTTGGATGGAAAGGAAGGTGATTAGGAAGGAAGTAGGTTAAACATTAAGAGGTGAGAAGTTAAGTGAGCAAGACATAATAAGGATAAGTATGTAGAGCGCTCGCTAGTAAATCACAGTTGAATGTGAAAAGTTGAAACTGAACAAATCTGGGGCAAATGAAAAGAAGCAATTGTTAGTAGTGCAAAGGAAGTATGTGGTTGTGCTGAAAGTAGGAAGTAAGAAATGTTAACAGTGAATGGTGGAATGAAGAGGTAATGAAAGCGGTTAAAGGTAAATAAGAAGCTTGTTGAATGTACTAAAAGCTAATGATGAATTTTCAAAAGAATAGATGCTTGAAGTATATATTGGAGGAAAAAAGAAATCTAAAGTGTGTATAACGTTAGAGAAACAAGATGGTAATGACACAGTTTTGGGAAGGATGGTTGAATGGGGAACTTATCAAGGGAAATAGGAAGTCTCTTCTGGATGTATGTCTGTAATATGGATCGAATAGAGAATAAGGGGAATCTGCTTTGGGTAGAATAATGAATAGGGATGGTGCTTTTGTAACTGATGAAATGGATGTGAGGGGAGTGTGGAAAGAACACTTCGCAAAATCTGCACAATATTAACAGTAATGAATAAGGTGATAGTGAAAATGTGTGTGGGTTGATGGTGGCAAGAAGGAATAGGTATTTTTGGGGATGAGGTTAATTAGTAAGGGAGGAGGTAATGGGAGAGTGAAAAAGTTGAAGAGATGGTAAATCTGCAGTTATAGATGATATTCACTGGTGAAATGATCAGAAACGGAGGCGAGAATGGTGATTGATTGGGATTTGGAAGTTGGTGTAATCAAGCGTTTAATAGAGGGGTATAGTTCAGGATGGAGGGAGCGGTAATAGTAACCCTTATATAAGGGTAAGGAGATAAGGGGAACTGTAGAAATTTATAGGGTATTTTTATTAAGTGTTGTAGGGAAGGTATATGCTGGTATTTTGGTCGAAAGAGTGCGTCGAGTGACTGAGGAACTGATTGGTGAAGAACAAGGTGCGTTTAGGAGTGGTAGAGGATGTGTGGATTCAAATCTTTACATTGAACAAAATGATTGAGAAAATGAGGAAAGAAGAATAAATTGTATTTAGGTTTTATGGATTTGCAACAGGCGTATGATAGCGTTAAATAGGGAAGGTTTATGGCAGGTGTAGTGATATATGGTGTTGGTGGTAAGGCTTCTGAATGGAGTCAAAAAGTCTGTATGACGAAAAGTGAAGCGTGTGTGAAGATAAACGTGTTCATGGTGATTGGTTTGGATTAACAGCGGAGTTAAAGACCAGGGTTGTGTTATGTTCTCCTTGGTTATTCCAATTTGTATAATTGGATGGGTTATGAAAGAATTTTGAGGTGGGGATGGCAGGAAATGTGTTAGAATGATGGAGAAATGGAAGAAAGTGGAGGGTGCCTACCTATTATATGCGGATTGATTGGTTTTGTGTGGCAATCTGAAGAGAGTTTGAGCGAGGATTGGTAGAGAGAATTTGGCAGAGTGTGTAAAAGGGAGGGGCTTGAAAAGAAATTTTGATAAGAAGTAAGGTTATGGTTGTGAGTGAGGACACTCCTCAGTGTGAAAGTTATGTTTAGATGGGTGAGCAGCTAGGGAACAAGTGTCTGAGTTTACATATTTAGGGTATATGTTGGGATGAGAAGGTGAAACGGACGAAATGCATGAGTGTAAGTAGGAAAGTTTGTGAACATGGCAGGAGGTGGCTGGGTGGCATTAAATCGTTTGTGAATGTAAAGGGACCAAGTTCTTGAGTGTGCCTAGGGTCTTACATGGCGAGTATGTTGTTACCTGTGTTATTGTATACTATAGTGAGACCTATGGTCTGGAATAAGAAATATAGATTAAAGTTCAATGTGTTCAATGGACAATCTTGGGGTGTGCTAGGTGTGAGAAGAATTGAATAAAATGAGGAAATGAACGTTTTAGAGTGAGGTGTGGTGTGGAAAGAAAGGGGTAAAATGAGAGAATAAATGAAAGTAATGTTGAGATGGTTTGGTCATATGGAAGGATGAAATGATAGTCGGTTGGTTAAAAGCGGATGTATAGTGGGAGTGTGTTGGGAACCGACCGCCTGGGAGATCGAAGAAAAGTGGATTAGGTCAGTAAACGAATGTTTGAAGGAGAGAAATCTGAGTTTGGGTAGAGGCGAGAAGAAAGGTGTATAACAGGAGTGAATGGCGGGGGTTGTGAGGGGGTATCGGTTGTGGCCCACCTGGGACAATAAATGGAACCCTTACTTGACGATCTACATATGTGCAGGGTCCATCGCTTGTCGCCATGAAGCTTTACGTGGATTTGGCTGACTGGATGAGTTTCTCACTAATTAATGGTAGGCTGAGGGGGCGGTAAGGCTGGGCTTTCTTTTCCACTTATGTCATGTTTCTCCCTACTGCTTTTCTTTCCGATGCTCGTTACGCACCTTTACTCCCATTCTTGGGAAATAGAAGGCAGATAAAGAAAGAAGAAAGAAATATACTCATATATATATATATATATACTATATATATATTATATATATATATATATATATATATATATATATATATATATATATATATATATATACTATATACTATATATATATATATATTATATATATATATTATATATATATATTATATATATATATATTATATACTATATATATATTATATATATCATGTCCGCTACCGGGAGCAAAGAGGCATTATTTCCCAAGAGGTGATTATTATTCTCTGGCTTTTAAACACATAAGACTTCCAGTTATTGGAATAGTCCGGGGTTTAAACTTACCTTCAGGCATAAGTGTCTCGATGGAGTTTTTGAGAAATGTTCCACGATGCCTGCCTCTCTAATTGAAGAGACGATTATCTAATAAGTCACTAAGCCTGTGCCTATTTAAAAAACTTTGCAAAATTTCATTACACTAGCAGCTGGGCCACTCCAAAGAGGTAAGAATGGATAGATCATCCTACCACATAAACCTTGTAATGATATATACAGCTTTCTACTAGGCTATTCTTAGCCATTTCTGTATTCTTGGAGAGTATGAACTTATCGTTAAGTGCAAATATCGAGTCGCACTATCGAGCTTGTGCCTAATTCGGTATATACTCTATCTGAACTAACTACAAGCTCCTAATAGTTTAGTGAGATTCTCATCTGCATACTTTCTCATACTTCTCTCTCTCTTCTCTATATTAATAAAAAATAGAGTAAGGGTTCAGTTATGACTTTAATAATTCTAGTTATCTACTTATACCATTAGAAAGATGAGATAGATGTGGATAATAATTTTATATCTCTCACAAAAACTTACTACTCTAGAGTACACTCCATTATATATACTGAGGTAAGTTTATAAACCTCTCAGACGTTTCATAATTAAATACCTTGGATCTCATTATTAGTTTGTTTATAAATAACAGAGGTATATAAATTATTACTACTCTATTCTTTGGAGTAATATAATACATCACTTCTATTGGAGCTTCACCGGTTTATGGGACTCATAAATGGTATAATATATTCATAATTATGCTTATATAAAATCCCTTTATCTATTGTGATATAAGAAACATTTATTATGTCAACTATTAATTATATTACTAATAATTTTAATAATGGATGTAATTATTATTTTTATAAATGAAACATATATATTTTTATATATTAATAATATATATATATATATATATATATTATAATATTAATCTATAATTAATTATTTATTATTATTATAATATTTCATTATTACTTAATTTAGTTGATGTATAACAGCAACTCACTATTAGGCTAAAATGAGTGGAATATAAATAATTTTATATCTATGGGATTGACTGAATGTTTGGAAAAAAATTATCCTACCTGAAAAAAAGGTTTATTCATCTGAAGTAATATATAATTAACATGAGTCTTCTGTTTTCTCTTCTATCTTTTAATTTGCCCTTTTTTTGCTGCTTTCTATGCCATAATTTATATTCTCCTAAACAAGCATTGAGCGTAAGTACGGTGGCCGGTTTTAATACTGGTATAATCAATTCGTAGAAAAGGGATATAGCAGTCGGCGCACCTTAAAATAAAGTTGGATAATATACAGTAGAGTCGCGGACAGCGCCATTAATATACGGCAATGGCCCCATCTGGTAATCGGCAAGGAATCTGGCCTAATTTTTCAGAGATATATCCGGAATCGGATCGGAATCTCAGTCCAAGACATTCTTATAGCCACAGAACTTCTCTGTTGAAACGGCTCTCCGCATGCTGTGCTTGGGGATATTAGTGAGGCATCCTTGCACAAAATACACTATTACATGGTTTTAGTTCTCGATCACCTTGTGAGATTATGAATGAGGTTTTTCACAATAAGACTAGATATTGTCCGCAAAGTGTGCGTGCCGTAAACATGATTTTTATAATTAATCAGTTCTTCCCTGAATTCATTAATTATCACAAAAGCCAAACACTGATTGCAAGCGTTTCGCATCTTTTACGGCTATTAGCTACAGTATTTACATCGTATACTGGTATTTCAGATAGCTTGAAAACTCCAGGAACTAGTATCATTTTCTGGCCATATTCGTGATACGTCTAATGTCATTTGATTGTTTACCACAGTACCTTGCTCTATACATGATGCATTGTATTTGCTGGATCCCTGTCGACACATCGTAAGTGGGGATGTCGAGGTGAACAATAAATATCTGCCATCTCGCTCGTACGGACTTGCTATTCAGGTTTTGGAGCAACTGAGAGAAAATCGCTACCTTCAGATGTTTTCAACTCCTCTTTACTCGCTCTAATCTGCACCCACAAGCATCATACAAAAAGTGTATTGTCTCTTCACTCTCATTGCTCTTAAGCACTGAGAAATGTTTACTTCACATGTACCTGCTTCATAAACCATGTCAATAGCATTACAGTCCAAGTCTCATTCGGATCTAATGCAAGCTTGATGCATCGAATTAAATAATACCTAAAAATTATATTTCCTCTAACTCAAGATTAAAGATCTCCCTTTTCCAAGAATTATCTTCTTTTAAATTGATACTTTTAATTAATGACTCGCCTTGATAAATCTGAAACATATAGTGACGTATAATAAATAATATTAATTATCCCATCAAGCAACACCAATTCGATGGGATGGTCACTATCTTAATTAATTCAACTCGACCACAGAGTAGACACTAACTATATTCTCACAGATAATGTAAGGAAGCATATATCAGACACACATAGCACTCTCATCTTACCAATCTATGAGCATCACCGTATTTTACATTATTCAGGAATTATGACATTATACAGATTGTGTACAAGCAGCCAGTAAACTCTACTTGACTCCAGTCTATCTAACATATTACCATAATTACTTCTAGACTAGAACAAAAGACCGGGTCCGCTCCCACTTTTCTCAATATACATTGATCCAGTACCACTTAAATATTTAAACAATGTCAAAACCTGTTATTGCCTGTATGGAAACTACACCATGCAAATAGTTACTTTGATATTCGCATTCACACATATGAGGAGAGAAGTTGTGTGTTGTTGCCATATCGCAACAACACACTTTAATTGCTAGTACTCTCATACTCAAGGAAGTCATTTGGCTACTTCGTGCATCACTAGCCCGCAAATGACCTTGTAAATAACACCTCATTTGTAGTTCAAAAATCTTTTTGAAAAGAGATAAGAAAAAAAATCTCATCTCTGAAGTGGACTCGTCGGTCTAACACATGTTACCTTAAGAGCAGGAGATAAAGTTCACGCCACATAAAACATGAAGATATCAGCCATTATTCATACTTTACTGAGCAAAATGAAATAAGAGTCTTGTGGGCACTGTGCTACTCACTTCCTCTGATCCAACGGCTCTTCAACAATTTTTATACATTCCTCTCGCAATGGATGTATTATACAAAATATTAACTCATAACAAACAGTGGAAGATATCCAATTCTTATACTGACAATGCACTCTGCAAACGATCACTCATGTTTGTAAATAATTTATAGGATATCACATAGAAGAAACCACAGTCCATACCTACACTCAACTGAAACCCTTATTAATCTCAATTGGGCGAATTGACGACCAAACAACTGTAATTCACAAGCTGTGGTATTCTAGGCCTAAATATATAAATCTCCACCATTATGTAAGACCACTGATTTGTCAATTTTTTTTTATTCACAAACGTAGTCACAGACATATAATCAAGTATATCATATCTATGAGGGATCTGTTTGAGCGTCTGACAATTCACGAAGTGACCATTCAACCAAGGAACATCTAGTATAATCATAAGTATCTCAGCCATTCTTAGCTCTTACCATAGACACACGTATTATACTTGTGCTCTATGTCTAACTCATACTCCCTGTTGATAAAATCACATCAAAGACTAATAAAAATATACATATTTTCTCTCTTGCACGTGCCAATTATTCTATTCAATACATTTATATTAATATAATGTAAAGTGAAGATATTTGCTGAAAGTCATAGGCGACTAGTTGTCCTCGACAGATATTATGTTTGTAATACCTAAACGACGAGACCAAGTGTGAGTAAACATGCATCACATCCCTATAACATATCTCTGTCTTCTTTCAGATCTAGCACGCACAGGACATCACACTGGCACTCTTGGGAGAGGCAAAACCATATAGAAAAATATGATTTTGCATGTCATTATTCTTTACTATAATGAAAGTACACGACACAAAAAATGAACATAACTTATTTTTCTCGAGGGAATCATTGGGTTTACTTACAGGTATTCTAGCATGGAAAAATTAATTCAGTTCAATGAATCATTGATCCTTCATATCATTTACACGCGCTCACCTTATTACTGAGGATCAGAATTCTTCTTTCGCGTGCCTCTTGGGCACATTACCTACCTCTCTGCTATCACCACGCTATTCAACTATTTCTAATCAATATCACATTTGATACGCGAATAAGACTCTCCACAATTAATAAACCACATTCAGCAATGCACGTATTTCTTTAAGAAAACATGGTTCATGCAGCGTTAAGTATCAAATTCTCGATTAGTTAGCAGTTTACCTTACATGTGTAAGAAACTCAGTTTCCACTTAATCCCTTCTCACTACAACCCACATATTTACCAGACTCTTTAATTACTATCCATTTACTTCATCCACAAGAATGATGAGGCCGTAAATAAATGTCTTTGTCGATACCCAGAAACTAATCACGCATATTTCACATTTTCAGCAGTTCTTGAATACTTGTCTGTCGGTAATAATGTGAGGAACACAGAGACTTTTTCGAGAAACGAGCTATATATGTAATCAACATACTCTCCTACAACGAGAATGTTACAAATCATATAGTATAACAATAATGAAAAGCAACATCTTGTAAGTATTATTTTACTTAATCACGTATAGAGACAGATTCACTCTATTCAATTCACATCATCGAATACACAATACGAACTATATGTCTAGTTCACAAGCAGATATCTCAGTTTTAATAGGACGCCCTAAGTCACAATATTTACACTAATAGGTCGGTACTATTATCGAATAAAGGAAAAAAACTTACTATTACTAGCATAATAGGGTGTCCATCTGAGAAAATATCAAAAGAAGACTAATACCCCTATTTTTTCAGTCGAAGTAACAATACGTCGAAGAAACTGCGTTCTAGACAATGACAGACTGGATTATAAAATATAATATAATACTAATCACGGTCTTACAATAAATATTAATTCGAGCTATAGCGAACTACACATATAATCAACGGCGAGAATATAAATCAGTTAATGATTAGATATAATACTACAAAGATTATGTCCAATAGTATATGAAGCAGTAGTAAAAAATAAACTTTAATTGGTTAGTAAACTTATATTATTTGCTTTCAATTGGATCTCAATATTACATCTCTCTATATAGAAATTATAATTGAAGTAGATAGATTTCTCTTTTCTCTATATAAAATAGAGATATCAAGATAAATCTAGTCTCTATGGGAAAATTAGTTAAAGATTGTCTTCTAAGACTGGCGCTATATTAATCTTCATTCTCGAAGCTGATTAATACTAATATTATATACATATGAGCATTAATAATGATAAGCTAGATTGAATGTTGTCTCTTTCTCACAAAGATACTAAAATTAAGAGAATCTCCACTATATACCATTAATCCTTATTCTATAGAGACAAATTGTTTGACAGTATCACACAAACTAAATTGCTAAAGTTATACGATGGTATGCCAATCTCGGCAATTATATTATACACAACATATGGTACCATATGATTAGATTTAAATAAGATTTCGAAGCTGGGGGTGAATAATACAGTTAGCAATCTTAGGCTCAACAAGTACTAACCATTGAGGCGGGAATTGTAATCCCGTCTTATGCTATCATCTATTCATAGTACTTACTTGTCAACTAATATATCATATAGTAGTTATATATTATGGGCGGGCATATTTCTAGGTCACTATACTTATTTTCTACTACTCCTATATGAATCCTTCTGCTCTCGCGATCAGTCATAATGTTAGAAAAAATACGAATAAGACCTATATTCCTGAATAAATTATTTAAAACATCACTCACAAATATACTTATATATACTAACATATTAAAATATCTACATACATGTAAGAATGATATACTGTATGGATAATATAAAAAATTTAGAATAGGATTTTAGACAAGATTCTAAAAAAATTACCAGAATAGTAGGGAGAGGATTAACCTGATAAACTAAACTACTTTTTTGAATCAGGATGTGCGACCATCGTGGTTACGAAACTCTTTCTTATAGCGAGAGGAAAAGCAGATACTAAGTGTAAAAAGATGAGAAGTATCGCGGGCATACTTGTTGAACCGGTGGTGAAACTCGGAAAATGTACTGTAAAATCGGCAATCGGTCTATCGGAATGATCTGGACTAGTCCTCATCCCTAGGAGGATCGGGAGTCAGATAGTTCAGCAATTCCAGAGATCTCTATACCTATTGGTAGGTATTATTGGCAATAAGATGAAGAAGTTCAAAATTATGGAATACAGATATAATATGTGAGAAAATTAAGGATATACAGTAAAATAATAAGTGAATTTATGGGAAAGATAAAAAAAATAAGGACAATCTTACAGTAGTAGATATCCTTATGTATAATAAATCCTATAGAATAGGGGCATTTTATAACTCTAATTAAATATGTCAATAATTATGTAATGTAAATATATTCGAAAGAAATGCGAGACTCCCTCACAATCTCTGCTACTCGTGCCTGGAGAGAACAGAGAAGTTAACAGTAGACTTATACAAGTAGAACACAGGATCTATTATATTTTGGACATTAAATCATTATTGATATCTGCTATAATAATATGTTGGAGCACAAATCACTGTTCATTGTCTCTGAGAGAGTCACGCATAATGCTGTTCCACTATATTAATAAATTGGATTGAATTATGTTGAGAACAGTTATTATAAATTATGAAAGATTAATGCATAAAAATTAAAAAGAAGAAAAAGGGTAAGATATTTTAAGGACATGGGACTTGCAATTAGAAGAGTATAACGCTTATTTCAAGCGCACATGTAAGAAAATGTGCGGTAATGTTCATTGACAACAACTAAGATCGATGGAATAAATTGATTAGGATAATGGGTGTCTGTGAATTTAGGGACGCTTGGCAATTTAAATATTAAAAGTAAATCATGGAATGAAAACTATAAGAAGTATATTAAGAGAAATTATAAGAAGAAAAAAACTATGAATTAAGAAGGAATATCTCAAGTTTAATATAGTTTATATTTATTATAAATATATTTATGGATTTGATTAGCTCCTTAATATAATAATTATATATATAAATATATATATATATATATATATATATATATATATATTTATATATATATATCGAATCAGATTTATTATATACAATTTATGTATATAATTAATTACAAATATGTACATTACATTTATAATATTTAATAATATGGTTTATTTAATAATAAGTATAGGGATTTATTACATATATTATTGAGGTTAGATTAGTACAGCTGATAAAGTTATTCAAAATTGTTGGAGAGAGAGTAAAATTTCTTAAATTTAAGAATTATTTGAGATGAAACTTAAAATATAATATTACAATAATCATCTGAAATTGGTTGAGATTTAAACGATTTGATAAAATAATTTCGTGAACTATCAAACTAGCTCATAATCTTGAAAGTTTATACATATAGATAGGGAATTATATTAAAATTTAGGCAGAAAGTGAATTATTCTTTTTATTACTGGTTTCTATAAAATTCTATTATTGATACTAAAAATTATTTTCTAAGTATTTATATATAATATCTAAAGTTATATCAAAGGATTGTCATATAAAACATTTTAAATCCATCATATCCAATCAATATAATTTTTGTAACAAAAATTAATGATCCATAACTGTAAATGGAGAGAAGTAAATTAAGTAGCTAGGGACGTAGTACGCTACACGAGAGCCAGGATAAAAAAATTCGGCTAGTAACGCTAGCTCCTCTGAGATCTTTTAGGCAATCCAGGATTGACAATTGTTATATCCATTAGATGAAAAAATATTCCCTTTTAACATTAGAAATTATACTTAAGTTAAAATTATCTACATTTAAATTAAAATATTAAAATATTAAAAAAAAATATATTTTTATTTTTATTATAATATATATAATATATAATATATAATAGATATATTAATTAATTATATATATTTAATATTATATAATTAATATATACTATATATATATATATTAATTTAATAATATATAATAAATATATTATATTAATATATAATATATAATATAAATATATATTATAAAATTAACATTATATTTATAATATATATAATTAATATTTATATATATATTAATATATATTTATATATATGATATATAATATATACTATATATATAATTAAATAATAATATATTAATATGAATAATTATTATATATATTTATATCTATAAATATTATATATATATATATTTATACTATATATATATTAATAATATATATTATAATTATATAATATATATATATATCTATATAATATATATATATATATATATATATACTATATATATCATTATTATAATATTATATATATATTATATATATATTATAGTATATATATATATATAATTATATATATATAATATTATTTAATGTTAATTATTGAATAAATATATAATATAATATATAAATAATATTATATAATATAGTATAATATACATTATATAATATATATCATATATATATATATAGTAATAATTATATATATAATACTATATATAATATATTTATTAATTAATATATATATAGTATATATATATATAATATATATATTATTAATAAATATTAATGAATTTTATAAAAGAGGTTGTAACTTCAGTAATAATTAGGTTAGGTAATTAGGTTTAAGGTTGGTTTTAGGTATTAGGTATTAAGGTTAGTTAGGTTGTTGATGAGGTACCGTTTAATCTTGTCATTGTTCTTTTAGTAATCAGTGGTGTGTTCATAATGGTTAAATCTCCTTGAGACGTGGGATAATTCCCAATACTTGTATCTCCTCCATCATATCAGTACTATGAGTCTAGTTGGTAACATTTATAATCATATACATTGTTTAAGAGAATATAGGAGTCATTTTCTCGAGGTGGTTCCTCGAAAGTTATAACTCCTGTCTCTTTATATACATATTGATGCCCATATTATAATACAGGAAAATAATATACACTCATTATATAGCTTCTCTTTTCAAGCATTAATGAGAGGCATTTATTAGCTCTTATTGAATTTGGATAATCTCTCACCATTAGTATACCACTAATCCAAGTTTCCCTCTTCTTTTAATTTCATAATTTATTATTACTCCCCATTTGTTAAGAACAATCAATCTATCCTAAATACCGTATTACTTACTTACAATTATTTTTGACTAGTGTTTGAGCTTATCTAGAATTTTGGTGAGTTGGATTTACTAACTTATATATTACAACATATTAAACTTTATTAGTTTTGACATTATCTATATATTTACGTCCAACTCTTTCACTCGATATGCTTTAAATTTTCTACCATAGATTTTATAGTTACTCTATCCGCCAGTAGCACAAGAAAGACATATGCACACCATACACATGTCGATTCCTAGCGGAACATGGTTATGATTAATATCAGATAAAAAATTATTGGATTTTCACCATCTATCCAAGTTATTTAGCTGCTCTAGCAGATTGCTCGCCAGTAATCTATTGGGTGGATCGTTACTTACACAAATATCTCTTCCACATACTGCAGTGAATAGTTCTTAGAGGAGACATCGTTAAATCATGAAAACGCTGAGAAATACCCTCATCTCCATATTGAATTTAACATACTTACCTTATCTTAAACAGGTAGAGTCGTCCATTAAAGCGCAACAAAGAAAGTTTTGTTTCTTCCCGCCACATAAACATAACTTGTGGCGGTTACGAGGATTATTATCAAATATAGAGCATCTGCTGGGCATTTCATGAATTTGACACATAGACACTTACAAGTGCGGAGTGTAATATTATAACAGATTCGTCATCAGTGGTATCACAGAGATCATCCAAGCCGTTCTCATCATACACTTTATCTACATGCTCAAGGCAAGAGGTAGTGAGTTCAGATCATTGAAATTCATTGCATCTTTCTGTAAGTTAATGAACTGCTAGTAGATAATCGTTCGTACTATACCCACCACGGAAGAAGGCCTGGGTATAAAATGTAGTCAGGCCTGCGCTTAATTGAACAATTTCACACTCTTGTGCTCTGTCTATGATTTAACCCGTGACCCTTCGCGAGATGGTACATGCGGATATTAGGTGTCTTCGATGCGAATTCATGTAGATTACTATGAGTGAAAGCTAAAGATTATAGAAATATGCGAGACGGAATTGCTTCACTGATGAGTAGACTTATTAGTATATACTCAAAGTAAAGTCTTGTGGGTGTAGCTACTCTGCGTTTAGAGACACGCTGTTTGAATAAGTCTTTGGATAGGGTTTTACCATGCGAGTGGAGTCTCGGAAACGACGCGATCTTTCTTTGGAGTAATTTTACTATTAGGTGTGTATGGGCGGATTGTAGATCAATAACAATATCCCAGGATACATCTCGTCACGTATATTCTCATTTTAGTCCCATTACGTAGGAGCGTTAGTCGTCAAAACACTCTTATTAACGCGGCCAATTACTTAGCTATTTAGCCCAGTGTTCAATCCACAAGCATGAATGAGTGTAAATATATTAAGGAGATATTTTTATCAATCATTAATATATTATATATATATAATATTATATTAATATTTATAATATATATATATATTAATCATATATAATATATATATATATATGAGAATTAAGACATAACTGCCTCGTCCTTCTACACACTACACCGCAGTGTCGATATAGGTATTTATAGATTAAAAAATAACCCCCTTTAGTAATTTTTTCACAATAGCCAGAGCAGAGTGAAATCAACTTATGGGGTTATAATTTATATATATTAATATTATATTAAATTATTAATAATATAATTAAATATTATATAATAATTATAATATTATAACCCATTAAATAATTATTCACTCTTGGGCTGGGGATTGTGAAATTTACTAAAAGGTGGATTATTTTTTATCAATTACTATTCACACCTCTGGGTACTGAGTGAGAGTTACAAGTGAATCGAGCAGTAACTTATCAAATATATATCATTATATATATATATTACATTATCTATTATATAATATATATAATATATAATATATATATATATTATATATTTATAAATATATATATATATATATATTTAATAAATTATATATTTAAAGCATTTTTCACTCTGCTGGGATTGAACACTGAGCAATAGCTAAATCGGCCGGTAAGTGTTTGATTACGACTAACGCCCACGATGGCATATTATATATATATTATATAATAATTTGTATGGCCATCCCATTAGACCAAATTAGACATTAATAAAGAGGGTGGGAGACCATGATTAAAACCCTATCCAAACTATTCACACTGCTTAAGAGTTAAAAACTTTCTTAATACATAGACGATCTTAAAAACCACCGTCCAATAAACCTACTTCCAGTAGTAATCTACAAGATTTTCAGAGAAATTATAACCAATAGAATAGCAGCACAATTGAATTGCAACCAGCCGCACAAACAGGCTTTCTTCCGTGGTGGGTATAGTACGAACGATTATCTACAAGAAGTCCAATAACTTACTGAAGACACTCCCACACAAAAGTTACCACTTTGATTGCATCCATAAATTATAAAACGCTTTGATTTCTGTGACATGAGATCGGTTATAAATGCACTGGTATCTAGGGAATAAAAAAACAATATATTAAATTCTAAAGAATATTTATTCGAGAACAACTTTCTTTTTGCTACACACCCAATAAAAATAGTTAAAAATTGAGGGAGGTTTTAGACAAGGAGTTACGATCTCTCCAAAACTATTCACTGCAGTATTGGAAGAGATATTTAGAACACTAGAGTGGACTATGAATCAACAAGAATAAATGTAAATAGTAAATATCTGAATTATCTAAGGTTCGCAGATCACATTGTGTTGCTTTCTTCTGATCCTCTGGAACTAAAAATTATGGTAGAAAATTTAAGCATATCGAGTGAAAGAGTTGGACTAAAAATGATATGTCAAAACCTAAAGTGATGTTATATAAGTTTGTAAATCCCAAGCCCACAAAATTCGAAAATGCAACACTGCAAAAAATGGAGTAGTATACGTATTTAGGATAGATGATGTCTTCAAATGGGGAGCTAATAAATGAAATTAAAAGAAGAGTGAAACTTGGATGGGTTACAATGGGAAGATTATCCCAAATTTTCAAGAGCAAAATGCCTCTATGCTTGAAAAGAGAAGTATATAATGAGTGTATTTTTCCTGTTATGACATATGAAAGCAAAATATGAACACTAAATGCTATATCACTTCAGAAATTAAGGTCTACTCAGAGAAATATGGAGAGATACATGCTGGGAATATCACGCAGAGATGAAATATGCAACACAGATTATAGAAATGACAGAGATCAATAACCTCATAACGATATTTATATATATAATATATATATTAATATATATATATATATATATTATATAATCGGTATATAATATATAATATATATATATAATATAATATATTATATATATATATATATATATATATATAATATATATAATCATATATTATATATATATATAATATATATATATATATTATATCTATAATATATATATATAAATAATATATATATATATATAAATAAATAATAATATATATAATATATATAATATAATATATATATATATTAATATATATATATATATAAAATAAATATATATATATATAATAATTATATAATATATATATATATTATATATAATATATAAATATAATATATATTATATATATATATTATATATATCTATATATATAATATATAATATATTATATATATATACTATATAAATATATATAATATATATATATATATTATATATTATACAGTAATATATACCTTTACTTTATATATAGTATATATAATATTATATATATAATATATATATATATAATATAAGATATATATATATATATAATATACTATATATATAATATATACTATATATATATAATAATATAATATTATCTCCCTTTTTAACTTTATATATATATATATATATATAATTATAAATATAATATATATAATAAATTATATATATATACATATATATATATATATATATATATATATATATAATAATATATAAATAAATAAATATATATATATATATAGGGAATATACATTATTACAATCTATTCTCCCCCAAAAATGTCGTTATCTAAAATTTCGAACAAATCTCCTCATTCCAAAATGGAAAAATTTTACTTTAATATTAAAATCACTCAATTCCAGACACCATCTCCCGCCATTTCGATTTGGGCCTGATTATTCGGCCATTTTCCCTTGAAGAAAGCCGTTATTAATAGCAGTTATTCTACCTTTTTCGTTTAATTTTGCATAATCTTTTATATTATTTATGTAATTTCATTTAATTGACCAACTTTCGCAAAAAATAAGAGATTTTCTTACATTATGACTTGCAAAATAGATCGTTCATATAAGTTAACTCGTTTTGACACGAGAGCAAGAGTGCAGAAGTCGCCTCTGATATATATATAATACTATAGTATTATATATAATATAAATATATATATATATATATATATATATATATAATAATATAATATATAAGTATATATGATGGACGATTCCAAATTTCCAGCCATCGATTCCGATTCCGATACAGTCACAGTGCCGATTCCGACTTCGATCCGTTCGATTCCGATCCAATTCTTTATATATATATATACTTATATATTATATATATAATAAATATATATAGAATAATATATAAATATATATAATAATATATAAAAAAATATATATATATTATAATATATATTATATATAATATATATATATATATAATATCCGTAATTTGCTCAATCACTAATTTTATGAATTTTAAAACTCTTATAATTATGTTAAAATCTCTTCTATTTTATCTTTGCTAAAGAAATAATTAGTTAATTACCTTTTTATTATTTAACCACGAAAACTAATAGCAATCATAAGAAATCTTACAATAAGAACAATTTTTCTTTTTTTTTTGTTTAAAAAAAAAAATTCCTTCTTAATTTACTAAAAGTAAGATCTGGGCAAATTTATCATTATTATTTGTAGTCAAAGCATGACTTAAATTTTTAAAAAAAATTAACATTTCTCCCGTTTCTGAGTGAATCCGATTTTTTTAGGAGAATAATTTGATCCTCCAATTCTGAAGAGTTTCACTTTCCACGGAAAAGGGCGGCGAGCTTGAATATTTTCTAGCAAGAACACCCAAATGCTGAAAGGTACTTTATTCGCATGACCAACCATTGTACAGGGACTTTCTGAATTTTAATAAGTTTCATATTTTAATATTGGCTGATTTCTACTTTTAACATTCTTCAATTTTTTCAATATATGTGTTTTCTCCTTAGGAATGAGTTTCTTTGCTGTTTTTTAAAGTCTTTTTCTCTTTAAATTCCGAAAAACGCTTTCAAAATTAATAAAACTATTATCTTCAGTATCACCACTTTTTCGGCCCCAATTCTGTTGAATAAATGAGAAAAATCGAAAATTGGTTTACAGTAGTGGAAACTGTTTTCCCTTCCTTTATACACAAATATTCTTCGCACATCCATTGCTTAAGAATGTTCTATTTTTAATATTGTTTTAAATCATCCTCAAGGAATGTAAATTTAAAGCGTGGATCAGATAGGTAGCAAGCACAAAATTCTTATCAGTAAAGTAACTGCTGAATCTATTTTTTACTGAATTATTCCATGCTGATACTGTAGTTAATTTGTAATGTTCCTTTTTTCTGACCTTTTAAAAAAAAAATGCAAATCATTTTCATATTTGGGATTATTGCCGATGCCATTGATTCCTGGTGGCTCAATCTAAAAATTGGTTTAAAGTAGTGGAAACTGTCTTCCTTTCCTTTATACAATATATTCGCACATTCATTGCTTAAGAATATCTTCCACTTTTATATTGTTATAATCCAGGAATGTAATTTTAAGCGTGGATCAAGATAGGTAGCAAGCACAGGATTCTTAAGCAAAGTAATTGCTGAATCTATTTTTTACTGAATTTTTTTCCATGCTGATACTGTAGACCCCAAGTCCCTCAAATAGTTATTTTTTTCTGCTCTTTAAAAAAAAAATGCAAATCATTTTCAGTATTTGTAGCTTTGCCGATGCCATTGATCCTTGTGGCTCAAATCTGAAAATTGGTTAAAGTAGTGGATAAACTGTTTTCCTTTCCTTTATAAAACATAATCTTTGCACATCCATTGCTTAAGAAATCTTCCATTTTTATATGTTATAATCATCCTCAGGATGTAATTTAAAAAGCGTGGATTCAAGTTAGGTAGCAAGCCAACAGAATTCTTATCAGTAAAGTAAATGCTGATCATTTTTTACCTGAACTTTTCCCCCTGCTGCTACTGGTAGACACCCAAGTCCTCAAATAGTTTTTTTCTGACTCTTTAAAAAAAAATGCAAATCAATTTTCATATTTGGGATTTTGCCAGATCACATCTGATCTTGTGCTACAACAAATTTGTAACCACCACTCAACAAATTTAAGTATTTGCAATTATCAAAAGAACTTCCATTGTTTCTAAGCATACAGGTTTTGAATGATTACTGCAATATGAAATGAGAATGCTTTTGTTCAAAATAATTTTTGAAAGCATATGATACTGGCTCTTACATCTGGTTTGTATATCTAATAAATCTGTGCTGTGGTAAATTAAATCTAAGTTTGATATTCTCATACCTGGAAATAGCTTGGGGCGAGTGATTAAAATACCTACGATTGTTTGCTTATGGATATATTTTTTTACGTCTCTTTGTTCAAATATGGCATCATTGAGAACTAGTGTCAAGGAGTGTAAAAAGCAAGTAATTTCTGGAATCCTGCTTGTGTAACTCCTGCAGCCAGATTAGGTGCGTTATCCCTTACTATAACATGAATTTTATAGCAGAATATGTGAATTCTCCATAAATTTTGAAACATCACTTATATAGATGCTGTTGAGATACGTAAAAAGGTGAAACTCGAAGATAGCATTTATATTCAATAGATCCAATTATTACAAGCCTACAAGGCAAATATTCACTGCTCACTTACGAGTTCCACGGGTATATAATTATCAAAACATATACATAACATGACTAACGAAACATTGCCAAAAGTCTGCCTGTCTGAAAATCCTAAAATGATATCTTAGGCTCTACGTAAAAATGCGCCGCTCAATCCAGTTCTTTATTAAATAGAATTCAGGAAGAACTGAAATTAAAAAATCAATGCGGCAGACTTCGAAATATTGTTTTTGAAATTCATATAGATCGAATAAAATTAAATTTTCAGATTGTATACCAAAAATGGCCAAAGCATCGTAAATTTTGCCGATCCGATCCGCATTCCGATTCTGAAACTGCCGATCTCGATTCCGATGCCGATTCGATTAATCGTCCCATCACTAATATAGTATAATATAGTATATATATATATATCATATAATATATATATGCTAAACACAAAGAAAAATAAAATTAATTAATTAAATGATTAATTAAATTACAGAGAAAACCCTTTTTTTCCGGGAATTTTTCCAACCCACTCCCTAGATTACATTTATATTCTCATTCCTAATAGGTTACTTTACGAATTTCTATTATAAAATATAATATATATATATATATATATATATATATATAATATATAATATAATTATATATATATTATTATATATATATATATATATATATTATATATATTATATATAATATATAATAATATATAAATATATATATATATATATATATATATATAAATTATTATATATTATATTATATATAATATATATATATATATATATATTAATATATATACTATTATATATAGAGAGAGAGAGAGAGAGAGAGAGAGAGGAGAGATGTAATCTTACTTGATTATTCAGATAGTAAACCAAAGTAAGCAAGTAGATCACGAGATTGCACTAAGATAAGAAATACCCAAGACCAGAAATTTAAGAAATACCTTAAGAGAAACTTAAAAGCAAATTGGTGACGTCATCATTCTACTTTTTGTGTTAATGCTTTCAAATTTTTTTTAAAAGGAGGGTTAGTGACTTTAATAATCGTCTCCTTCATTAGACGAGAGGAATGTTGGAAATTTCTCAAAACTCCCATCGAGACACTTATCTGAGGTAAGTTTAAACCCCGACGTTTCCCAATAACTGGAACGTCTTCATGTTTGTTTAAAGCAGAGGTACATAATAATCACGCCTCTTGGTAAAATAAGATGCTCTCGCTCCCGTAAAGCGGACAATGAATATATATATATATTTATATAATTATATATATATATAATATATATATATATATATATATATATAATATATATATATATATATTATATATATATATATATATAATATATATATATATAATATATATATAATAATAATATATATAAATATATATATATATAATATAATTCTTTCTTTCTTCTTTCTTTACTGCTTCTATTTTCCCAAGAATGGGAGTAAGGTGCCTAACGACATCGGAAAAGAAAGCAGTAGGAGACATGACATAAGTGGAAAAGAAAGCACACCTTAACCGCCCCCTCAGTAAACCATTTAATAGTGAGAACCATCGCAGTCAGCAAAAATCACCGAAAGCTTCATGGGACACGCGATGACCCCACAATGGTAGATCGTCAAGTAAGGGTTCATGTACTTGTCCCAGGTGGCCACAAACCAACCCTCACAATCCCCGCCATTCACTCCTGTTATACACCTTTCTTCTCGCCTCTACCAAACTCAGATTCTCTCCTTCAAACATCGTTTACTGACTAATCCACTTTCTTTCGTCTCCGGTCGGTTCCCAACACAACTCGCCACTATACATCCGCTACCACCGACTATCATTCATCTTCATATCGACAACAAACATCTCAACATGACTTCATTTAATTCTCTATTTACCCTTTTTCACACCACACCTCTCCTCTAAAGTTACATTCCCATTTATCAATTCTTCTTTCACCTAAATCACCCCTAAGATTGTCCATCTGACACATTGAACTTTAGATCTATTTTTCTTATTCAGACGCTAGTCTCACTACCTATTACAATAAACACAGGTAACCAACATACTCTCATGTAAGACCAGCACACCAAGATTAGTCCTTTACTTCACAAAACGATTTAATGCACCAGCCACTTTCCTATTCACAACTTTCTAACTACACTCTGCATCGTCCGTTCCCTTCTCATCCAACAATACCCTAAATATTTAAACCTCAGACACTTGTCCAGCTGCTCAACCATCTAACATAATTCACACTGAGGAGTGTCCTCACTCACACCCATAACTTACTCTTATCCCCGTTTACTTTCAAGCCCCTCCTTACACACACCCGCCAAATCTTCTACCAATCCTCTCAAACCTCTTCAGATTCGCCACCAGAACCAAATACCGCATATAATAGGTAGGCGCACCCCCACCTCATCTCCATTCTCATTCTAAAACCTTCCGCTACCATCCCCACCTCAATTCTTTCATACCCCATCCATAATGACAAATTGAATAACCAAGGAAACATAACACAACCCTGTCTTACTCCGCTGTTAATCCTAACCAATCACCTTGACACCGTTTATTTCCTTACACACGTCACTCGTCATACATACTTTGACCTCCATTCAGAAGCCTACCAACCAACACCATATCACCAACACTGCCTAAACCCCCTATCAACTCTATCCATACCCTTTGCAAATCCATAAACATCTAAATACAAATTATTCTTCTTTCTCTCATTCTTCATCATTTTTTCAATGTAAAAGAAATTTGGATCCACACATCCTCACAACTCTCTACAACGCACCTTGTTTCTCACAATGCAGTCCTTCAGTCACCACGCATCTCTTTCGACCAAAATAACCAGCATATACGTCCCTACAACACCAAGTAAACTTTATTCCCCTATAAATTTTACAAGTTCCCCTTATTCTCCTTACCTTATATAAGGGTATACTGCCCTCCTCAATCCCTTGGAACTATACTCTATAAACGCTTTATTACACAACTTCCAAATCCAATCAATCAACATCTCGCTCCGTTCTTTGATCATTTCACCAGTATTCAATCTATAACTGCAGATTTACCATTCTTCACTTTTCTTCTACCCATTACCTCCTCTTACTACAACCTCATCCCAAAATACCTATTCCTTCTTCAACCATCAAACCCACACACACATTCACTATCACTTTTTCATTACTGTTAATATTGTGCCATATTTGAAGTGTTCTTTCCACACTCCCTCACACCCATTTCATCAGTTAACAAAAGCACCATCTCTATTCATAATCTAAGCAGATTCCCCTTATCTCTTCTTAACCTTTCGGCTTCCTTCCAGAAGAGCTTTCCTATTCCCTTGTAAGTCCCCATTCAAACTCCTTCCAAACTGTTCATTTACCTCTTGTTTTCCTCTAGGTATGCACCTTTTAGCTATTTCTTTTTTTCCTCCTATAACACTTCCAAGCATCTTCTTTTGACGTCTTTCATCATTGCTTTTAGTAATTCAATCCAAGCTTCGTTTTTTACCTTTAAAACGCTTATGAGACATCCACCACTTACTGTTAACAATTCTTACTTCCTTACTTTATGCACAACCCCATACTTCCTTTCGCAACTACTAATCAATGCTCTTCATTGCCCCCCAGATTTTGTTCAGTTCTCAACTCGTTCACATTCAACGTTTTAGTGGCGAGCGCTCTTACATACTATTTTAATTACTTTTCTCACTTAACTTCTCACTCTTAAATTTTTACCTACTTCCTTCGTATCACCTTCCTCCATCCAAACGCCCACTAACTTAATTTTCTGAACAACATAAGTGATCTGTTAGCTCTCAGCCGTTACCCTCAATGGTTTATATTCGAAAGACATATTTCAGCCTTCCCCTTCTTCACCCACACATCATGTCAATGATCTAGGGACGTCGATACCATCTGTACTACATCAACTCTAGTATACTGAATACTCTTGTGTTTTAAAAAAGTATTACTTACAACACATACCTCCTCTTCACAGAAATCCAATCACCTTCCTACCATTTTCCTTTTCTTCCTCCAAATATCTCCCACCCGATTGCCAGCCACTGCTTGCTCAATACCAACCATTCAGGTCCCCAAAAACTATCAATCTGAAGCTCCTCCTCACCCATCCAGAACATCATTCCAGATTACCCAAAAAATCGACTCTCTCACGTTTCCTCAGATGGATCCATACTGCACACCACACATCCTGACCCTTTTCAAACTCACAATTAACCATTAAATTCTAAGGACCTCACACACATCAGTCTACCATAGCTTCGTACCACAGGTCACTCATCAAAATTGCAACTCCTTCTCTTCACTCTCATTCATTCCAACCAAGCACACCCAATTTCACACCAAACACCACTCAATTTCTCGTTTCCTTCATTTTGTTTCAGTCACAGCGAGAAATCAAATTTGCCCTTTCAAACATACATCCATCACCTCTCTCCCTCTTCTCCTCACCATTTATTCCTTGACATTCCAGTACCCATACGATTCATTACATTTCGCCGAAAGATAGAAGGCCCGTTTCGGCGATCACGACCCTCTCCGAGCCTGCATTAGCATTCCGGCAAAAAATAGATGGTTGTAGGCCAAGCCCACCCAACTATCAACCGTCCTTAGTTGGCTCCTACGACACGCAGGACATACATTGGGCAATTCTTTCTCCCCACAACAAGGATATGAGTAGTAGGGATTCCTCAAAGGGTATCTAGAAGAGTAGTGTATACTGATATGTGGATAATGGTGGCATAATGTTGCCTGCGAGGAATAAGTGTGTGAAGAATTTGAACGCAAAAGAGAAAGACGCACACATTAAAAATGGAGGTAATTTTTCATCGCTTCGAAGTATGCGTGTACTCCCTCTATTAATAATAATAATCATATATAATATATCTATAATAATATTAATATATATATATAGTATATATATAATATATCTATATATATATAAATTATAATATATATATATAATATATACATATATATATATATATATATATATATTATATATATATATAATATATCTTATATATTATATATATTATATAGTATATATATATATATATATATATAATATATATATATTGTCACTGTCTCTAAAGGGAGCAAAGAGTATTTACCCAAGAAGGTGATAATTATAAGCTTTGCTTTTAACCAATCAAAAGACTTTCAGTTTTTGGGAAAAGTCGAAGGTTTAAATATACTTCAACATAAGTATCTTGCTTGAGTTTTGAGGATTTCCACACCCGTCTCTCTAATGAATGAGACGATTATTATTAAAGTCACTAACCCTCTTTTTCTTCAAATGAAATTATACAGATTTTTAATCTGGAAACGGCCAGGGACCCACATAAATCTCCAGAGTTGTGGTGTATTCCACTCCTAAGTTCAATTTAAGGGGTTACATAGCCGATACTTGAATGAAAGTCAAAAAAGTAGAGAAATAGAAGAAAGAGTTTTCAGACTTTGAAGAATGAGCATAGAGATTATGTCTAGGGATCAAAGAGCTTGACAAAGAAAGGTTGAAAATATTTGGAATGACGAGTTTCAAGAGTTCTACACCAAGTATTAGGTATGGCACAAAATAGTTAAGAAGTGCAGTATCATTTTAATAACGATAGTATAGGGAGAATAGGAGCACTCCTAGCTAAGAGGTGGAGCACTCGCCTAGCAAGCGAAAGGGTCCAGGTTCGAGACTGGGTAGAGTGAGAGAATATGAACTATTCTCTATTAATTCTAGCTCCGTCCCATTCAGACGTTATTGAGTACATTGGTAGCGTGCTTTGCTACTAATGGGAAAACTTCCCGGCTTCGAGATGGGCCTGGCCAACCAGCGGATTTAGTCGTTAGGAGAGCGTAACCCAAGGACCTTTCTCGATGGGTCCCACTGACAGGTCGTGGTTTTCCTAGGAGACCATGACCTTCCTGGGAAGGACAAATTTTTTTTTAGTATAGGGAGAATGATGCAGCAGTTAAACGGGCAGAAAGAGATTGAAGAGAGACCGCGAGATCAGCAGAGTTGATTTGTGATCTATTTGAGTGAAACCGCTCCTGATTTGTAAAGCATACTTTGTAAAAGAATAAACGATGCCCATAAAGGTTAAAAAGGTTGGACCTAGAATGAACACATCCAGGACTTTACCCGTGAAAGGGGCTATTTGAAACATATCTAGGGATTGGGGACCCTCTCAGATATTTAATTTTTCTTCCCACCAAGGGTTACATTTGTATATATATTATGTGAAGTGAAGTGAAGTAATGAACAATAGTATATAGTAGTGAATTTTTATGTGGAATATAGTGTATATAATAATAATAATAATAATAATAATAATAATAATAATAATAATAATAATAATAATAATAATAATAATAATAATAATAATAATAATAATAATAATAATTAAAATAATAATAATTGTAATAATGGTGATAGTGGTAATAATAATAATGATAATAATAGTAATGTGATTTTTATATTTGTATATGTGAATATTTAATTTTTTTTTTATTTTTTTTTTGGTATGTTATATTTATTTATATAAAAGTGTTAGAGCCACTCCGCCAAACAAGCGAGCGGTCCAGTTAATGTAGGCCTCTAGAATGTGAGCTATTCTCCCTTGGGCTTGGCTTCTTCCTGTTCGGACGATTGCATTACAACCTCCTCCTTGATTAGGGCCTCTGCCCGTGAGTTGCGTGACGGTGTTTATTCTCGGTAAATATATATCCAGACTTTTCACGTAGGAAATCTCTCGCGCAGCGAAACCTCCTCTCCTCCCCGCCGGGACTCAGGGTCGGAAAGAGGAGATTTCTCTGGCAACAACGCGCGAGATTTTATTCCAATATATGTCGTGATTTTTGCGACCGAGAGGATATCTTTTACGTAGGGCGGCAATTATATATTGAATATCGTTCCCTTGATATACTGAGAGTACGGCTAGTACCGAGTAAATAATGCCTTCCCGTATCACAGGTTTTCACGTGAATAAATCTCTATCTAGTCAGCGATAAAACTCATTCCTTCTCCTTCCTCGTCCGGGAACTTACATAGTAGGTCGATAATAAGAGTGATGACTTATCCTTACGTAGGCAAAACAATACGCGTGAGGAGATTTTCCACAAGTTATCAGCGATTCGTAGAATAATATCGTTATTTTCCTGCTATAAGTCACCTGAAGCATATGCTAAAAATCTCAGTATGAGTATTATCAACAGCGACCGCTGGACTTTGTCAGAACTAATTTTCAATTATTCGTAATCCCAAACCCGACTCTAGTTATAGGTGAGCTAAACCTCTTTCTAGAGTGGTGACGTACTTACTATGATCGTCATCATTGTCTTAGTATAGCTAGCTCTAGGCCGAGAGTGAAAAATTAGTATACTACTTCCCGAATCCAGTTATTATTCACTATAGGTAGATTATATCTCTCGTCGCAGCGAATAACTCCTCCCTTCCCTAGACTACTTAGCGGACTCAATTGAGTTACGAAAGATGAAGCTTACTACGTGGAGCTATTATAATACTAAGCGTCAGTCGAGATATTCCGATATATATACTGAGATCGAATTACATACTATCGTATTTACCTAGACAAAATGTATTCACCTATTAGATGCTAGCGTGTCGCAGGAATCAATCAAAGAACTTTAGGTACTACTAGAGTGAGCTGAAATTTCTTGCAAATATATATCGATCATTAACGATCCTTTACCTAAAGACCAAAGGAGGTGAATTTTATCTGTTCAACCGATAGTAGGCCGGAATCATCATTCTATCGATCGCCCTGTCGAGCGCGGCCATGAAATGCCCTCCCCAATCCGGGTCACCGGAAATCTCGCGCAGCGAAAACTTCCTTTCCTTCCCGCCGGGACTACAAAGGGATAGATTACAGTCGAATATACTTAAAAAAAGATTCTCAGACAGGTACCTAGAGTTTAGCGCGATGATGTATAGTCCCAAGAGGTACGAAGAGCTTCTGGAGACCGAAAGAGTTAAAAGAGGCTTAACATACATACCACATGAGCAGCATTGTGCTCCAATATGCTCACGGACCGCTGTATCGAGCGACCCCGGCAAACAGCAGAAACGTTAAGTGCACTATCACGGAATGCCGAATGGATTATTGTCTATCTAATGAGTACAATAGTTCGCCAGCGAAAACTCCTCTCCTCGGTTCCTCCTCGAAAACGCATAATATCGAACGCTATTTATACTAGACTTGGAAATCGGGTAGAATGTGTCGTCTATAGGTCTAATTGTCTCAAAGGCTTCCGCGGGTTGTTCGAGGAAGTCTAATGTAAAAACTTCGTTGTCTCTACTCGGATATTAATATCGAAGGTCGCTAAAAACATGGCCGAGGTAAGCGAGGCGCACATACCGCCGGAAACTTATAGAAGTCAAAAGAGTGACGAAGCATATCATAGCCAGAGAGAGTGGGATAATCATCGCGCGAGATATTCCGAAAGGTTTGGTAATTCTATAATAGTAATATTTTTCCCTCAATTCACCCTTATAGCTATAGTGTCGAGTGTTTCTTCAGGGAAATTCACATCTCACTTCTGGACTTTAGCGAATTAATATTTTTCATATAATTTACGATATAACCAAACCCGGATCCTGAGTAATGAGGTGAGCATAATACACTTTATATTAACTTTCATGTATGGGCATTATGATAATATATGATCGACTATCTTGATCGTATGTGCAGGTCGAGAAATATGCATATTAAGTATTATTATTATTATTTACTCGAAATCTCAATGTTATTAATCTTGTTTTAAATATAATTGTAGTTATTATTGATATATTATCTCGCGCAAGCGAAATATACTACCTTTCTCACTTTACCCGCCTGCAGATTAATCAGAGGTTAGTTAATTATTAAGATGGAAGCTATTCTATCTCGTGATGATACTTATCATTCTCGCGAGATATTTCCGATATTAATTAGTTATTTAGTGTATATTCTTGAAATAGTATAATTTTCCGCCAACGTCACCATGTAAGTCATACATAGCGAGACTCTCATATAGAGAGAAATTAATTCAAGATCTATCATCATGGAACTTATAAGCGATATTTTATTCTAATTATTACGATTATCTCTCTAAAAAAATCTCCGTACAGATGTGGGCAAACCATTCTTTTTACCAGTTTGGTCGGTCCATATGTAATTCGCTCAGCTTGTCGAGCTCGGATTCACGTATGTAAATGTCCTTCATCTAAATCTCATATGTTTTATCTCAATTGATGTATATCTCGTCTGATTCAGCTGAAATATACTCTCTTATCTCATATTTCCTCACCTGACGAAAACCACCTTTCTCCTACATAGCATCAGAGAAGTACTATGGCACGATAACTCATCATGTCAATAAAATGGGCTCACATGGGTTAACTCTCGAAGAATTATCTAATTACTCTCAGAGTTCCCTTCATATAATAAAACGTTTAAAAGCTAGGAAAATGACATCTATGCACTAATAGGTAACATAAGAGTAATATACCTGCCGGACTTAGAGTACAAAAGAGTAGGAGATTTCCTCGGCAAACAATATCGCTGATCATAGATAAGATTATATTCACTCAAATGTTCGAGGAGAAATTATCTCGAAATTATATAGATTTTGTTGTCGCACAATAGTCACCTCTAGCATGATCTGACAAATGAGCGTTAATTCTAAAATCTTTAGCGAACCGCGTTGAAGCTGTACGTCGATTATATTTTTTCAAATTCGGAAAATACCCAACTAACCGGAATCCAAAGTCGAGAGGCAAATTCGTTACCGTGGGCAGGTCACTAAATGTGATCAGCACACGTTATCAGAACTGCACTCTGTGTTCCTGAGATCAACTTTGCACAGCATAAAAGTGAAACTGCAATTCTCTAATACACTCAGACTATATTATACAACAGTAAAGAGAAATAATCATTCAGCTAGAGATCAGTGCATAGTGAAGACTCTCTGCTACCTTTTTCGCTCCCTCGAAAACCCTTTCGCCTCAGACATGTGATATCGAATGTAGGTTGTGTCTAGTGATCTCACTCTGATACATTAGGACATATGCCAGGAGAGATTCGAAGAGATATATCCACAGTATCTCGCTATACCACTCCATGTCATCGCTCGAGATGAAGAGGAACGTGACAACATAGCACGGCGCACAGACAGGATCCAGTTTTGTCTTACCTCACAATAAATAGTAAAAATCTTGAAGCAGTAAACCTCTTCATCGACTTACAAGAGCGCAACTATCCGCTCGTTAGCCGACTAAAATATACACTTAAAGCTGCCAGACCAAGACACATCTGAGCACTTCCCCTCAGCCAACTGGAGGTGTATTCTCGGATATTCAAATGTGGCTGTGTTGAGCTGTATTAGACCTCGATATGCAGAGTACTTAGCTGATCGTCGAATGCTTCGGCACAGCTCCAAGTCACTGTACTCGACCGGGGAAAGCATATCGGATGAAAGGTTTTTGTTTTTCTCCTATATTAAGTTAATGCCTTATAGTATTTCTATGAGATATTATTACAAATCTAAATTAGTGATAGGTTTTTACGGCAATAATTACATATGGTCACTTATGGAAAGTCAGCTAATGATGCACAATATCCATCTAACAAGCAAAAAAAGTTTAACATTACTTAACAGAAATTGCGCATGAATGAGTCTTTCACATACTCTTAGATATATGTTCGTATATTCACAAGTAATCGATATTTATGATTCACCAGTGTATACAAAATAACAACACACCTCTCTCGAATTGTTTAAAGCACGGAACACCCTCACAACTATACTTCGTCTCCTTCTGGCAATGCCAGCAAGAAGACTGGTTCACTCACAGATATAGATTGCGTCAAAATTTAGCACTTACTTAATCTATGCTTGCAGACCTTAATTAGGATCTCTAGAAAGAAAGAGACACAGACGACACAAAAAATCTATCTATTCCAAGTACTCACAGTAAGACAAGCAAGATTCATAAAGGCTCTGCTTTGCGCTGAGGAAACTGTCTTGCGTGACTCACAAAGACTCAAGAGTATCTGTGAGTCCCTTCCTTCCCCGGCTTTCGTGGTTAGACTCTGGATTCGGAAAAAAAGTTTATTCTTTACATCGCATCAATAACGCGACGCCTTAACATTGCAATGTGTGACTGTGAAATACGGCATAGGAACTTTATTCTCATGCTTACCTGTATGAAGACTTGTGTTTCACTAAAGATACTAGAAGAGTCGCGGTTAATCCAAGAATTAATGCGTCATCTCGGACATATCCCTACTCACGCATCAGCAGTACAAAAACATACTCACTACATTTCACACCACATCTCACAGCGAAATTCCTTTTATGCTATTAACGTACAAGTGAGAGAAGCAAGTCATGTCGTAAAGGGTAGCTCGGGCTACGAGGGATTACCAACTCTCGTCTCACCCTTGAAGCTGAGTTATAAGCGGACTATTCGCCTTACCAGAACTATGAGCATTACTACTTACGCTTACGTAGTGAGACTTCGAGTCGAAAGATGAGCTTTACTCAGTACAACATGCTAGCTCAGAGATATTTCACAGAGTTTGGATCGAAATCGTATTTTCGCTAAGTCAACCCATGAGCTATGCGTTTTCTCAGGGAATTCAATCTGCTACGCTGGTCTTAGTCAGAAATTTATTCAATTTCGAATCTCGATAACCCGGATCGGACAATAATAGAGTTTGTCTTTTAACTCTCAACATGGCCAATACAGACTAAAATCTACAATTGGTAGTCGGCTGGCTACTACTGCTCGTAGATAATGCTACTATCTAAGAGTACCTTCCTACATATTCATATGGAAATATCTCGCGCAGCGAAAAACTCCTCTCCTTTCCTCCAGCGAAACCTCATTTCGTACCTAGTACATGATGAGAGTAGGTGTGAGCAGGGTACTCTATGTCATAAATTACTAGGCCGGGCTCGAGGTATAAATTCCACTCTCGTTCCCCTTTAAAGCGGAATGCTACTACATATTAACTAATTATCAGGCATCCCGCCGGGAATTTCGAGAGTTACCATAATTGATTATCGAAATAGAATAGAGCTTTTTCTCATGTGTCAATACAATCGCTGTACGATATTAGTTTCTCAGAGTTTGGATTTCAGGAAATCCGTATTTATATCGCTTAAATTACACCCTGAGCTATTGCGATTATCTTCAGGGAATTACAACTTCTCAACGTCATGGAACTTAAGCGAAATATTTTCAATTTAAAACGATATTCCCCTTTTATAATAAAGAACAGAGCGTTGGTTGCAAAGTTATAATTATTATTTCCTTCCAGCACTTAGTTAACGAGGTTCCTAATATCAAGGTCACAATACACATAAACAATAACTTTTCGTACAAGTTGCTGCTGTACCATACGCTTCGTCGTAGAGGAAATACATACTTTAAGCAGCACTAAGCTACCATCTCATGCCAGCTGTATATTATTTGTATATGAATGATGCCTATATAGGCATAGTCAAGGTCAATACTCTCCGAGCAACTAAGGCTATATACCCATACGAGTTTAGAGAGTGATTTGAACCTATTTGCAGCACTGTATTTATAATCATATAAAGTAGAAAGTCTTCTACAAGTCGCTCGTCCGACCGAATAAGGGCTCGACTAACTCTATACAACAACCACCGTAGGCTGTGTATACGAAAGTTTACGTTATATATCATATAACGTATTCGGACGGATTTAACTCACGCTGTAAGTGACCAAGTCAGTTCATAAGCGACTATAGTAGAGGCCAATGAGTCGTAGACTAGATCATCTGACCTCATTTGGATTACCATCTCTTCTCATTCCCTTTTGAACAGTAATATAGTAGAATATATAGCAAGATAATACGGCCCTATTAGCTCCGTGTACCGCGGTCATGCGATAATCAACTACTTTAACGATACCATAGCTAGCCTCACACGGGTCCTATCAGGCCGCGCCCGCAATCCGAAGTGAATTGCGTCAAGTTCGAGCTAATACCTTATTAGCTGTACGCCTTATGGCCGGTCCCTTTGCTCTACCCATATAGAGGTTATGTTAATAACTCATCCCTAGAACCAATGGATCATTTGTGGACATTGAATACACTTAATAGGGGTAACTTCAGAGGCGTTAGTGAAAATCGACGTTAGAGCTACCGGTATAAGAGTGGTACGCTATACAGAGGTGATACTTCTCAGAGCCCCCCGTTCTTACCCACAAAAGTGGCGGCGGAGTGTGATAAAGTGGGAACGTGTCGCACGCTCAGACCAGACGCCACTCGACCAGGAACCCCTCGGAAGCGAGACCCTCGGTTATATCGTTCTACCTCACAGAACCGTTTTTCTCCGCTCATGTGCCGTGGCATCCCTGGACCGGCTTCTGCCTTCAGAGGCGTTCAGGCATAAGTCCGGACGGACGTAGCTTCGCACCAATGGCTTATCAGCCAAGTGCTGCACCAGAGGTCCGCCCCCGCTGTTCCTCTCGTACTGAGCGGGGCTACCATCGCCACGGCCGTTTACTGGACACAGTAGGGTAAAACTAACCTGTCTCGCGACGGTCTAAACCCAGCTCACGTTCCCCGTTAGCGGGTGAACAATCCGACACTTGGTGCAGTGAGTTTCTGCCACGCATAATATGATAGGAAGAATGTCGTACAAATATATCAGATAGCGATCAAAAGACTGATAGCGTCGCTAGTATGAAACGCTGGCCGCCACATAAGCCATGATTATCCCTGTTAGGTATAATTTTTACTTGACATACCTCTTTGCTTTAAAAAAACTATAGTTTAGAGTACAAATAGGATTCAGATGAATAGGCCCCGCTTCACGGTTCCGTTTAATTCGTACTTAGAAATATAATTATATACCGGCATAACAATAGCTACAGCATTTGCCCTATTTTGCTCTACGCTATAGAGTATTTATCTGTCCTTATCGCTGAGCTGGCCTTGTGACACCTGCGTTATCTTTTGACATAGATATATGTACCGCCCCCAGTCTAAAACTCCCATCTGACATGTCCTCTGAACACGCGTCGACTATAATAATAAAAGCTGACCGAATAACCTGGAAATAGACATTTTCGAATCAGGCGGATGACCGCTACCCCTCCCGACCGCTTACTGATACATATGCTACATATTCCAATACTTATATCAATAATAAACCCAGACATCGCATACCTACCTGAATATAGCAGCGCAGCAGACCTAGAAATACTTACTTACACGTCAAATTAACTGTCGGTATAACGAATATATATAACGGAGAAATAAAAAGAGAGGGTTAGCTCGCTAAGAATAAATCGGAACGACAGTGAAAAGTACGTATACCACCACCGTTAAATTCCAGAACAACGGCCTAATGCGCTAGTATTCTCGAACTTTCCTTTTTCTCGAGTCTAATAATAGTACAGCTAGTTGCTCACAGACTATAGTCAACCCTTCCTAAGAGCTAGATTCACATATTTAACCTGACCTCAATCAAGGTAATAAGTGAGGTTTAGAATAGGCATAGTGAGCGGCCTAAAGCGCGACTTTACCGCTAGTCATATATCGAATATATATTATATGTAGAGAAACGAATAGGTATATTAAGTAGTTATATATATATATTGGAGTGATATTTATCACTGGCTAGGCATAAGTGGAAACTCTCTACGAGAGAAGAGTTTCCATAGGTTTATTATGAGGTTATAGATTGGATAATATAGAATGAACGGACCGGAGGGGGAAAATATATATAAATAATATAATATATAAATAATATATATATATTATAATATAGAGTGACGATCTGATACGCCGTCTAAACCCCGTCCTAGCTACGCCTCAACATACTCAAATCATATTGAGCCCTAATCTCTAGCATGACTTAAGGATTTATAACCCGATAGCCTCCCCTTAACTATATCTTAACACCTACTTCATGTCTCTCCACATAATTGTTACATAGAGATTGATTCAGACATAACAGATTAAGTCTCTTTTCCCCGCTTTGGTCTCGTTACATAAAAAACCGTATGCCCTGTTACAGAGAGCATTAGGCTTAGAACAGGTAGTTAGGTAGGACAAGTAGGTAAATCCAGTTTAAATCTCATTCATGCGGCTCATATTCACTAATTAGTATGAGATCAGAAGGTCATTGTGATCATACTACTTAATTATAGAAGAGGCATATAGTACTCACGTACTGTATATTTACCCGTCGCATTCATATTAGAATTTCTTCACTATTGACATTCAAGGAAGTACACTGGGCTCATGATAGGAATACAAACATCGCGTCGAAACACGGTTATAAGGCCATATCAGCTCGATGCATATTGTTTATTTAGACAGTCGGATTCCCTGGTCTATTATCCTAAGTTCTGAGAATTTGTAACTAGTTTAATAGCCTAGCCGAGACGGTATGGAAGGTCAAAGCTGGAAAACGAGACCGCATTTGCTATGCGAACAAATTTCATACTCCTTTTACAAACTCAAACTCCAGCTTCGCTACAGGCAGCGCTGGCAATTAATAATACTGCCTGGCTATGAACTCAGTGATCAGCGGACGAACTCCGTCCTAGCCTCGCACCCTTACGTCACGGAGTGAGAGGACGTGACGATACGCTAGCCGTCCCTGAGGCATACGGAAACTACACTAATGTATATAATTATATTAATATAAGTCTTCATATAATCCAAGGAACCGATAATTCAGCCGCTCCGAGCCCCGGCACCGTAGACCGCTTACCGAAGATACAGGCCCGATCTAGGCTCACCCCTCCAGTAGCACTAATATCTTCTTCCAGAAGTTACTGGATCGAGTGATTTAGCCGGACTTGCATTCACATACCCATTACACATACTTGAGTTATCGACTAGCGACAAGAGTGAAGCTGCGATAACCTCGTGGGTGACCTTGATGCGATATATGTTACTGGGTTATACGGACAGGCGCGAAGATTGGAGCTCGTAAGTAGATAGCACCACCTTCCTATCCACTACATTTCAAGGACCTCATGATCTAATCACAGTGAGGCACGCGAGGACGCCGCACTAATAATACGATGAGCTTACTTCGGTACGACCACGTAATGTCTTAAGTCCTTTACATCCTATCGAATATGATTCTAAGGTAACCCTCGAGTATACTCATCTTATGAAGAATAAAGAGCATGATCCTCTCACCGGACACGCACAGTGGCTGAATGGCAAATATTATCTTCCCTTAGTTACCAGGTGAGTATCGAGCGTTATCAAAAAGTCCACGATATATATAATATCTATTTCCCAGCGTCCTAATATTTTCAGGGTAATATATTGGACCGTATAGATATCCCCGTTTCGCACCAGTCGCAAATCTTCGTACGCGAAAATCTGATAACACACTCTATAATTTATTCAAATTAGAGAAAATAGATCCGTTTTATATCGACAATCAAAACAGTAAAATCAAGAACAGAAGGGAAACTAGAAGTGAGTGGAGCTGAAAACGATATATCTTATGAGGGTACAAAATATTATCTCCCCAAAAGGGGGGGGTAGGGTATAGTATAGTATACCCCCTTACAAAAAAAAAGTAGGGGCCCCTTTAATATACATACCATCCGCTGCTGATGCTGCTGTCGCGCCGCCACTTCCAACTGTTGTTACTCATACAGAGTTACTGCCTAGCCTGCACTGCCTTGATATAAATCGCCGAAGTCGAACAAAACAGAAATCAATGAGATAAACTTAAGAAAGATTAGTAGTCACAGCGAAACTTACGTAGCTATCTCAGCACATTCACTAATTTATTTCACACCGCTGAGTCGCTGCTGCTGTCGCTACTAGCGCTCACTCAAACTGTATTTTAGTTCTACAGTCTGAGCCTGCCTGAGCTCATGCCTGGTGCTGTATTAATCCTGCCCTAATCACCCAGATTGCGAACAGAAATCATATACAGAAATCTAAGAAAGAGGATCGTACGTAGGCAATCCATAAGCCTAGATTATATACTAATTATACTAAATGCCTGCTATGACACTGTCGCCGACCTAGTGATCCACATCCACCAACTGTTGTTCTAGTCTGCCTGTCATGATCACTGGTCCATTGCTCCACCAAACGACATGAACAGTAACAGAAGAAACTAAGAAAGATAGTAGAGCGAATAACGCTTATGACAATTCACTAGAGCCAGCCAAATTACCTACATCGAGTACTGTCACGTATGCTAGCTGGTCGCCTGCACACGTACCAATACTCAAACTGTTATGTTGTTCCAAGCTGCCTGCCTGCCTGACTCCTGAGAAAACATTAGTAGCGTCGAGCACTGAGGTAGATGATAATACTCATTTTGAGTGAATTGCATTAAGAAACCCGCTAGGTGCTACGGACTACTAAGTCGTTATCCGAGCTTAGTGATCTAATAGTAACTAACTATACTCCACCTACGTACAAATACGCATGTTGATCAGAGGTAACCCTTTCCCCGCAAACAGGCCTTTCGAGGTTCCCATCCATAGTAATTTACTAGCATTATATAATCTACTACCAAGATTCTAGACCGGGAGGCAGGTCTATTTACTCTAACTCCGCTTACTGATCACATGAGAGCATATTCTGTCGCCAACCCCCTCTGACTCCATCTCCTACTCGTCGTAGGCTATATCGATGACACCGTATCCAATCTCCATACATATTAGCCGAGACGGTATCCCCTCACAGTGAATAGAGATAAGGTGTAATGTGCCGATTACTACCTCGTAACGTAGTATATCTGTAGTGAAATCGTAGGACGGTTTAGCCGCGCAATTCACATTTTATTCTAAGGTAGCTAGGCGCTTCGGCAGGTTAGCAGGTGGTACATCCTGCTCGATGCTCATGCCGACTTCCATGGCCACCGCCCTGCTGTCTTGAGCGACCAACGCCTTTCATATTGTAGTATCTAACCACCTATATGAGCCTATATATAATATACTAATATAATCTATATATGTACTTAGGCCTTCATACACTTTAAACTCGACTGTGTATTCAATACAGTCACTGTCCCAAGTTCTAGTACATTACACAAAAATATGGTAATATTTATTTATATACACCACTAATGATTACTTCGGATTCGACAAGAGGTCATTTACAAGAAGAAAGAAACCCTTTTCTTCAGCACCTCAGTTTTAGAGTTATATTGAAGAATTTATTGAGTAGATAGATAAAGGTATCCCCAAGGACCCCTAATCATTCTCTTTACCGGATGAACGCTCATTATGCGCTCACGAAACGGTGAGACATACAAAGTACATCCTGAGGGAATACTTCGGAATATATGAGGTAACGCAAGTTTATACTAATGGTTCATGTATATAAGGTCTTTCGCCCCTATGAGTACATTTACACTCTGACGATCTGATATGAGCACATCAGAATTTCGCTGCGGACCTTCACACCAGCGTGTTTCCTCCTGGCTTACATATCCTATGGCCAGGCTATAGATCACCAATCTTTCGTGATGAGTTACCAGAATATGCGTCTCTGAGAGAGCCCGCTATATTCTATTATACTCAAAGACCTGCGAAACGCGACCTACCTACGAGTGTACCCGCCCCTCTTAGTAAAGAATACAAGACATAAAAAAATTTTATATCATAATAAATTGTTTAGCGTAGTCATAAACGGGGAATAGCAGCTGACTGGATAGTTAGGCTATATCATATTAACATTACAGTAAGATAGAGTGCGTATAAACTGGCGAGGCCCGGGCTTTGAGCGCCGGCCATTCAGGTTAGTTAGATCGGGGTAGAGACCAGCAGGATACAAACTCCACTTCAATCTACGCCTATAATAATAATATAACCTACGTTAGAGTTGAGCGTATACATCCGTTATATAGCTCAGATATAACTCACTATGTCGAAGAATAGAATATATCTCATCAACGCTATCAGCAACTACCGTAAACGATTTGATATAATCCATATTGAATAAAGATCACTTTTACTGTTTCGCCTATTTAGAGTTTTAGACAGCCCTTTGACTTGCGTGACATTATTCTATACTTCTTGTGTCACGTGATGTATTATCAAGACGGGTAACGTGAAGTAAGCTGTCGTCAACATACACCGTGCGTAGATTCAGCGTACGCTGCTAGAGACAATAGCGGGATGACACGACTTCTCCTATCTGTCTCAAGTAGCACAGTAGCTGATAGGATGTAGTGATAGAGGATTAGTATATATTACCTACCTAATCTAAGATCAAACATCTTTACATACATTTATAATACGTCTACGATGAATAGCCTATGTCAAGAGAACGGGGCGGCCCCGCATTAACTCTGAGTGAATAAACTACCGGGGCGTATCTTTAAAAAACTCTACGGTCAAACGGTTTTGCTGCCTATATCCGGGAACGAGATAATTTATATGCTATTCCCAGACCCCCGTGTCATCTCGACAAGCCTTCTCGAATCGGTCCTATAGCGGTGCCCTACTTATCGAGCCTAATAGACAGTGCACCCCCTTCGCTGACTCGCTGCTCTAGAAACAGTCACTCATATGAACTGGAGTCGCATCTTACCTCCTGAGAGGAACTATGCCTCGCGTAATATTATGGGATTTCCTCGACGGAATCCGTTCAACTTAACGTGTTGCCTCACGACACAGAAGCTCTCGCGCTTATACTCCGGTTTGTCGGAAATCAGCCTTGAAATACCATTTTAGCTCGGATACGTTCTGAACTATCTCGTCTTTTATGACTACGTCTATAGTCTTCACAGCTCATACGTGAAATATTTTCCTACAGAGGGTTTTTTCTATTAACGTTCTGCTCGCACATTTCTTAATTGATATAAGCGCTTAGCTAAAACTCCAGTCTCTATTAATGATAAAATACCTATTAACGCTACTAGGTATTCCTTGTGGTGACTACTTCTTGAAGAAATGTTTATGAAAGATTATTCAGTTTTATTTCTCTCCGTGAGGTTTTGATTTTCTTATTAATTTTGCTATTATGATCGCTAATGGATATCTCACCACCTTAGCTAGGGCTATGCTTATTTACAAGCAACTCCGACTCTCTTGGAGAGCAACCGACGTGGAAACAACCGAGGCAACGATCACCTACTGGATAGCTATCAACTCGCTTCTATGGGCCAGCGGAGTTGCAATACGAACAAATAACTGACTTCAGGGGCGAGGGATCTCGAGCTTTCCACACGTATAATACTCCTCATAATATCGATCTAATATAGTCATACAGCTCACACGACCTTTCGGCCCCCTGCACAAGTGACCTAGCGTCATGAGCTTCCATCCTTTTCAGTCTAGCCATACTTAACTAAGAATTCACTATTAGTTATATATATAAAATATTGTACGTAATCATAAAAAAAGTCAATTTGATATTCTACACTCAGGCGTTACTGTAGCACTTTTATCAGGTGACTTTTAAAGTATAATTCGAACGTGTCAACAATTTTATTCATTACTCCATTGATCAATAGCTTATACAGAGATCCTGGTTCTCTAACACGATAAAGTCTTAAAAAATATGTTGACAAGTGATTGACAGGAGATATTAGAACACGTGTCGTCTCACGTCAATGTCTCGCCGCTTTAATACTGTAGGGTACTTGCTGACTAATACTAATAATATCTGTGATGATATTATACTCTTATATATTATACTTTATTTAATTGATATTTCTTCTGCGTTAGCGTTTCTTCAGTGAGTGAGCCACCCTATACCGATTACAATGAGATATATACCGTCACGACATAATAAGGTAGCAGCATAAAGTAGAAATAATTTATTACCATCAACTCACTACTCATATAGGTAGGCGACGTTTTTACTCCCTGTCATGCTATATAGCTATATGCTGCTTTAGCTTTTAGCCAATGTGAGGTTGCATGACTAGTGATATTACGTTAGTATGTTAATTTCACTAGCGTTAGCGTTCTTCAGGTGACGCCACCCTACCATTAACTAACGTTAATATAATCATCCGTTACCGAGCAAAAATATCATGTTTCTGCGCAGATCACGATACTAAACAAATTCGCACTGAAGCTAATATATAGCACAGCCAGCGATATTAGAAACAGCGTTAACTACTAATACCGTCGTGATATATGTCACACATACTTACTACTCTACCATAAAATAATATAAGTAACTCTCTGCCTCATGGACTACGCGAAAAGGCTCTCTGATATGCGCTATTATACGACGAGCGACAAAGCGTGCACTTTGAGTTTCTTTCGCATTCGGCAACAGTGGAAAGAGAAACGGACGGAGCGCACGCGAGGAACTAACAAAACACAACGTCTCATTCTCAGGATAGCTACTACTACTGCGGGTCGCCATCCGGCAACACAATGCTTATGCGCTAATACCACAAACAAACCTTCCCTCATCTCCAGCGTTTTGTCATGAGAGCGTCGCGCAAATTTTCCTTCCTCTTCCCCCCCTCCTTCTATCTCTCTTTCTTTTTTCAAGGCTGCTGCCGGTCCGGCAACACAGCGCACGAAACGAAACTTAATTCGAGATGGCACCACCAGACTTCTGTTAACGTCCCCTCAAAAACCTGTTTCGAGAAAGAGAGACACCGACGCTATTACTGATACAAATTTTTATGCTGATGCAGCAGCCACTATGCGCCCCTTTGCGTTTGTCGAAAGGAGAACAACAATCGGAGCGACTTTGGCAACTACGGCGCTAACACCAATACACGCAATTTTCCGCACACCCTTCTTTTCAAGAAGCGGAGTGGGAAAACGCCTGATTGGGTAACGCCCGCCGCACCCGATCGTGCATCCCTTTCGAAAGGCGACACAGTAGCAACAGCAGCAGCTACAGTAATAGCACCGGCATCCTTCCCTCGAAATGGTCTCTCTATCAACCAAAGGGAGCGAAAGAAGTCTAGGTGATGACCATTGCGTTTCAGTTACGTTACGCACGCTCAACAACAGCAGCCCGTCCGAAAGCGAGAAGATAGAAAAGAAAAGAGGAAGGAAATTGCAAGCAATTGTTTGCGCGATCGCTCTCACTTTTAGTAAAAAGAGTGAGAGAAAAGTTCCACAAGTGGCACCAGCGCACGCACAAAGCGACCAACAGCAGCAGCAGCAATATCCTCTTTTTTTTTCCTAAGATGAGACGTTATCAATGCGTTCCACACGCGCACCGTCACGAAACCCTTCCTGCGAAAAGAAACTCGTGTCGCGAGCAATTCCTTCTTACACGCTCAAACCCGTATTTCTCAACCAACCGGCAGCAACTGAAACCGTAAAAGCGGCCGGCAGTAGTAACAGCAGAAGCAGCAACAATTTGGCAACTTGAGCAGCCCAATCCATTTCCAAACGAGCAGAGTTAGTGCAAGTTCGGTAGAGGGAGAACGCTGCAACTGCTACTGCTGCTGCTGCTACAACCACCTAAACCAGAATTTACGGAGACGGAAGCTACAGGCAACAGTCGAAACTCTATTTCCAAACGAGCAGAGTTATTGCAAGTTCGGTAGAGGGAGAGACGACTGCAACATCGGCCACAAAACCAGCAACATTATCAGCTGAAGCTAGCGAAGCAACAGACACTACATCTCAACAGCTGCAGCTTTAGACGTCGCTCAACATTTCCAAACCGCATTGTGATTGAGGTTTCGGTAGAGGTTGAAACGACTGCTGCTGAGAGGTAGTGACTGATGAACGCGCGGCAGCAGCTGAAGAAGCGGCCAAAATGAAAACTCCATTTCCAAACGAGCAGAGTTATTGCAAGTTCGGTAGAGGGAGTTTTCGCAGCGGAGGCAGCTGTGTCAGCAGCTGAAGAAACGACCAGGAGAGCAGCTGATTAAGCCGCCGAAGAAACTCCATTTCCAAACGAGCAGAGTTATTGCAAGTTCGGTAGAGGAAGAATCGACGGACGGACGGACGGATAGCTGCTCTGCCGGACGCTCCCGCTGCTGAAACAGCTACGTGTTCCACTTTTCCGACCCAAGCTTCGTTAAATTGGGTCGGTAAAGGGAACTACCGCAGCATCGGCTGAGAAAACGAGAAGAGCGCGTGCGAAGCGACTTGGAATCAGAGTTTTTTTCATGATTTCACAAGGAATCGCGATCGTCATGTCGCGGACGAGGGAGATACTTTTTATTTTAACCTTCGAGAAGGTGTAAAATAATAATGCTGCTTTTCTTCTCTACCCTCGAGCCGCTACGTACTTAAGACGACGCTAAGGCTATGAGCACATCCGCGCACTCGGCGCCCCGCGAACGTCCAAGGACTCGAATATGCAACGAAAAGCTTTTCCCTACAGGACGTACAGGGAGACAGTTGAGTTGACAGCAATGCCAGGCGATCATCGAGA
>JABUQX010097331.1:15000-27370 GCA_015478945.1 Trachelipus rathkii | reverse complement strand
GAAACTGCATGTCCGTGAGCTTCGTGGTCTCGGAAAATCTTCGCGACTTTGAAGCGCGGATCTAAAACGGTAGCGATTGAGTGTGGCTCAGATTTCTCGATGGTTCACATACTGCAGGCACTGATCCAATTCCAATATTAATATAATTATATATATATATATATATATATATATAATATATATATATAATATGATATATATATATATAATTTAATATATTATAATATATATATATATATATATTATATATATATATATATATATATATATATATATATATATATATATATATATATATATATATATATATATATATATCAATGTATTTGACCAAACTCTGTCATGTGATTTTGACAAAGCGAATCTCTGCATTTTCCAATTTTTTTTCGTAAAGCGTGCGCATGGAAAATTACCTCGCTTATGCAGCTTGTTTCCTTTTCTGCCATCAGCATTGTTGTTTCGAAGAGTGAAAGCAGCGAGTTCAGTGATTCAATTAAACGCCAGTCATTCGGTGTCAGTTTGTGAGAATGACTCACGGTGATTTCAGATTCCTCTAAAATGGACAAAGCCAAGGCGATGGCCTGTTTTAGCTGAAGTAGACGGCTTAACTCATTTTTGGTACTTTTCCACCGTGTAGCTTGCCTGCGAAGGAAAACAAGAGGCTGCTGATTCAGTGCATCAAATGCTTTGTATTCTGGTTTGTTAGCGAAATCATTTTCGACATTGCTGGCACGTTCAGGCATTTCAGCTACTGATTGTTGCCCAGAAACCCCCTAGAACATTTAAGGGAAGCATGCAAAACAGTTAGCATCGCTCACTTGCCATGTTGCAGCTGAAGCACGTAGTATAAGGCTGCAGTTTACCTTGGAGCGCCCCACTACTCAGTTTATGCTCGAAAATATGCAGCGATGTTTTCGGCAGTGTGGCGGCAAAAGACTGGTTTGCATTGCAGAACGACCATTTTTCGTTGCCAGTTAGAATCAATGAAATGAATGACAAAACTCAAGTACGATTGTTGAGTGATAGAACTCCAAAAATCAGTGTCAAAGCAAAACGATGACAGTTCTTCAGACAACAATAGTGAAATTCTCCATCTTACTGCGTCATAGATCTCCGGTATGATTACCTTTCGCAACTTTCCTTCACGCGGCATCTCGTATTTATATTGGAGACTAGTATTTACAAAGCCGATAAATTTCCGAAAATGCTCGTTGTCCACAGTTTTGTAAGGCAGTGTTGCAGTGCATAGCCAGTTCACTAAGAGGCAGTCTGCCTCCGGGCAATTCTTTGCAGAACCGCAGTAGTAAATTCATAGGCCCAAAAACAGACTGGCGACTGATCGCTCTGCGATGTTGAACTTGAAGAATCAAGATCAACGTCATCGTCGAAATCAGGTTCGCCGCTAATAACTTCAGTTTCCATTTCTGCAGCATTTTCACTGAGTGACTGCTTTGAAGAGTCCGCCTTCCCAGTCATAAGAGTTATATCGATTGGTGATGTTCTTTTTTCGCCAATTCTGAAAACTTTTTTGTTCTTGCTGCTTTTACAATATTTATCCTTTTTTTATATTCCTTTCATATTATATATTATATTATATAATATTATAATATATATAATATATATATAATATATATATATATCTATATATTTTTTTTTTATTTTTCCTAAATAATATATAGTATTTAGAATATATATAATATATATATATATATTTTATATATATATATAGTATATATATATATATGCGGCTCGTGGTCAAAATTCTTGAGTAGGCAAATCAATATAAATATTTATTAATATATATATATATATATTTATATTATTATATAGTATTATATATATAATATATATATATCATATATATTATTATACTATATATATAATAATATATATATTATATATATTATATATATATTCATGTGGCGGCTCGTGGTAAAAAATCTCGAGTAGAAATCAATATATATATACTATATATATATATATATATTATAGATAGAGATAATATATAATATATATATATATTATATATTATATAATATATATATATATATATATAATATATATATATATATATATATTATATTTATGTTATATATATATATACATATTTATATATATATATATAATTATATATATATTAATATATATTATATATATATACTATTATATTATATATATATATATATCATTTATATATATATATATATAATTATATATATATATAATAATATATATAGTATATATTTTATATATATACTCAGGAAAAAATTAATTTTTAAGAAAAAACTAATCGAATACGAATTCAATTTCCCCGTATTTATAAAACTAACAGGTCAATTATTAAAAACACACAAAAACAGTAATAAATTAATATAAAAATAATATGAAAGCTTATTATTACTAACTCCAACTCCACACAACATTCTCATTAAATAATATTGAAAATAAAACTACTGGTCTGCCGAGGCAAATAGCTATCTAGCCTAGGAAGAGTCTGACTCAAGCGAGTATGACGGGACTCGTGGAAGAATGAGTCAATGATTATATATGAAATTTGAATTAAAAAGTCGGTATAAGAGATGATCCAGTTACCTTTAAAATTAATTTATAGTTAATTTATTATATTTATTATTAATATAATTATATTATTCTTGATAATGTAATTTAAATTGGATTCTTAAAAAAAATGACTGCTAATTGAGTCGGTCGGCAATACGGAACTTGCCTAGCCAATATAGGAAAAGGAACTATTTTATTGAGTCAGAGAAATAACAGTTGCCACCAATCGCTAATATTAAAAAAGGAATCGAGTGGAAATTTAAGTCGACGTCTTATCGGTGAGCCTTCGAGCGTCTGTTTTTCGAACGGGGGGGAAATTTCATATATATATAATATATAATATAATAATATATATATATATATATATATATATAATATATATATATATTATATATTATATATATAATATTATATATATATATATAATATATATATATGCTGACTTTTTAATATTTTTTGGTTCACTAAGGCAAGTAGAGGCGTTGCCTACTCTGCCTACCCCCAAAGGCCGCCACTGATATTATAAATACTTTCACCTTTTACATATAAGGGCAGAAGGCTAATTTGAAGAACGCATATAATTTACTATTTGAAATTTGAATAACGTAAAGTATAAACTAAACTTATATTATTCATTCCTACTGATCAAAAATAACAACAAAAAGAAAATTAATTAGGAATTTCGAAACAGAGTAGATGTGTAGAACAGAACAGAACAACCACCAAGCATTACAACTATAGAAAAAGGTAAACTTACACTGAAGTCTCATTCTGTTTGATCCTTCGTCGAAACCTGACATCATTTCCCTCCAATGTTGACAGATTTAGGGAATGAAAAGAGGGTATTCCATTCCACACGTGTTCTGGTGCTTGGCAATTATGCTACCATGACAATAAAATCGGAACTGTTGAGTGCTGGTTTGCACTTATCATTGAATTTTTATGAATAATCTGCGAAATATTTTATAGTCAAGTTACAAAGTCTTTTCGCCATAAACCAATCTGGATCAGAATGCCGGGATTTTTCGGAATCCCGATATTTCGTGCTTACAATTTTCACATCGGATCAGGATCGGATTGGATTGGATCGGAATCGGGATCGGATCGGATCGGGATCGGGATCCGGAATTACCAATCATATCAGGATCTCACGCGTCGGATCGGGATTCTGAATCCCGTACCGATCTCTGAATACTATATATATATATATATATATATATATATTTATATAAACATATTTGTATATATATATATTGTATATTTGATATATATATATATATATATAGCCCTCTACTATATCTAAAATTTATCTATCTCTATAAATATAAGTGGATAAATAATATGAGATACTTGTTATCATAGAGATTAACATGCAGCGGCTAATATCATCATTCAAGCACCATAGCCAACTCTGCCTCTGACTCCTTTTCCTTCAAATATACTATATAATGATGAGTCAGATTTGTCACTAGATGCTCTGATTGGAGAGATATCTCAAGACTCAGAAGCTGATCCTGAGATGAATAAGCATAACATATTATTAATATATGATTATAAAAGCTTGTCAGTGGTACGAGGTCATCAGTCCTGAAATTGGTAATCTATGAAAGAAAAATAATTTGTGTACCAGCATCGTTTCATCTACACCCTTTGTTTTTTGCTCTAAATTTAACGTATACAATATATGGACAATCATCTCTCAAGGCCTATTAATTAAGAAATTATAATGCTTTAAATAATAAAAAAACAAAACATTATAAACTAGTAAAATAATCTACTATTTGGAAAAATTCAAAATTTTAAATATACTTTTAGAATCTTAGTTATCTATGTCAAATATAGTAAAATTAAATATATATAGTATATATACCCACTCGGGACCGGTTGAGCTGACGCCGCACACCGCATATATATATATATATATATATATAAATAATAATATATATATATATATATATATACTATATTATATATATTGATATATATAATATATATATATATATATATATGTATTAATATATATATGTATATCATATATATATATATATATATAATTATAATATATATAATATATAATAGATATTTTATAGTACACAAACCTATTGATTATAAATACACTGAAAAAATTATTTATTTGCATAGACCAAAAAGTGATTGTCACAACGAAACTTTTTTGTCAATATAGCACCACACGAATTATGGTTAACATAACCAAGCTGTTTTTGTTACCATAAACGAAATAGGTGTGTAACCGTGACCAAAAAATTGGTAATAGTAACCAAATATTTCTTACACTAACGAACATTTAGTCAATTTATTTGGTTGTGATTATCAAATCATCATCAACAAAACTGAAATTAGTTACAAGGACCACAAAACTTTAGTTGCATCAACAACACTATTGATTCTCACAATCAAAATTTATTTGTAATAACCTGTTTGATTTATTTATCATGATCAAATATTTTGTTCGGTTAACCAAAACATTTATTAGCAATCAAAGTGGGAATTTGGAATTTGGCAATTGCAACTGAATTTTGGTTAGATTTACTAAATAATTATTTTTAGTTACATAATGTATAGTTATAACTGCAAAAGTTTCGTTGGATTTACTAAATATTTATTTGTTTGTGCTAGAATTTGGTCACTAGGACAAAGGATTGTGATTCGGTTAACCAAAACATTTATTAGGAATCTAAGTGGGAATATTGGTTACCTTAGCAACAAATATGGTTAGATTTACTAAATAATGTTTAGTTACAACAGCAATATTTTCGTTGGATTTACTACATATTTATTTCCATTTGAGCTAGAATTTGGCTACTAGAACAAAAGATTTGTAACTATAGCATTCTTATATTAGTTGCAACAAATATATTACTGTACTCTACAGTAAACTTTGTTGATTTGATTTATTTATGATCATCATATTTTATTTATCCACTGTAAATATTTGGTCAAAGCGAAATACTGATTTAGTTAGGAAAATTAAACTCTGTAGGTATAATGGAGAATTCACTTGCCAAAAGTTAAATTAATAGGAAAAATTAACGGTACAAATAACTATAATCTGCTGAATCACCAAATCTATTTTCCTTTATATTTACATTTTAAATAGTGATTAAATTTTTACAATTAATTTTATCACAAAGAAAATCTCAGATCAATCGATACTGAACACCTGAGCTTTTCTTTATAATAAAATTCTATATAAAAATGAGCTCTTCAGTAGGTTAATATCACAAAAAAAATGTGTTTCATATTAAAGTTATTTGTACCGTTAACTATTCCGATTAAATTAAAAAGTTTTAGCCTGTGAATTTTCCATTAAACTTACAAATTGTAATTATCGTTAACTAATCAGTTTTCAAAACCAAATATTAACAACTGATAAAGAAAATATGATCTTCATAAATAAAATACAATGCTTGTGCAATTTTTTATATTTTTTTTGTAAGGAATAATCGTAATTGAAATTACAGATTTTAAATTACTAATTATCACAATTAAGTAAATCAGAGTTAAGTTAATTTTACATTTACCTTTTCAGATATTTGAAATAAATTTTATGTAACAAAATATACATTGCTTACAAATTATAATTAGAGCAAAGAAAGTACTTCAATGCTCAAGTGTTAACATAATTGGCAACAGAGGATGAAAAAAAAACAGGTGCAAATGATTTATATAATAGAAACGAAAATAAAGACTACAGAACATTTTTTAACTGAATATAATAATAATAATAATAATAATCATAATAATAATAATAATCATAAAGAATAATAATCATAAAGAATAATAATAATCATAATAATAAAGTATTTATCATATATTAAAGATTCCACTTAAAAATTTTTTACCACCAATAAAATTCAACTTATAGGAGTTATAATCGACACACTCGGAAAGACATGATAGTGATAGACTTTTATTTTCGGGTTTCTCAATTTCATAAGCATGAAAATGAGTGTTAAATTCAAGCGTTCTGTATGGCTTACCACAAAATATTAAACGGGGAGGATCATAAACAAAAATGTAAATTATTTCAAAAAATATTGGCATATCATCTTTAAGTGCATTAAACAAAAAATATTTTGATTTATAGGTACGGCCATTAAAAATAACACGACGATAAGCATTAAACCTTTCCCCATAAGTTGATAAACTTGCATTAAGACGTACTATTTCAGGAAAATCCATTACATTTATTTTTTCTCCACAGACAAGAGTATCATCCAAACATCTGTTGGAAATTAAACGATAAGAAAATTTTAATTGATATTTAGTAGCAATTGTTTTAAGTAGATTTCTTCTACACTGACTAGTATTACTAATTAATTTCAACTCTCTATGTTTCGCTTCAAATCTCATACACCATAAATTAATAAGAGGACCATATTCACAAACCATCCGCGGATAGTGCACCATAAAATGATGTTTAGGCTTTAAATTAGAATCTGAAAATAAATTTAAATACATTTCATGATGTTCTGAAATAAGAGTAGACAGTAAAACATGAATTCCCTTTTGAAGTGTGCTTGAAAATAAAATATCTAAAATTTGTCTAAGTATCAAATACAATTGCCAATGTTTGTCACTGCATGGTATATAACTTCCTATAAGGTAAGGAAATATATTTACAAAGGAAATCATTTCCGATGCAGAAAAACCTAATGAATCTTTGACTAAATTTTCGTGTTTTATGCAAGGTACTGCAGCTTCATTTTCTCCGTAACTGTAAAAACGAATCCTATTATTTAAAGTTTCAAGTGAAAAAATATTTACATTTACATAAAAAAGTATGATTTTACTCAAATCAAAATTACAAACACCCTCAGTTATATCGTGCATTAAATCACCAATAACATTGTCCAATATATGAAAATTTGAAACTTTATTAAAAATGCATTCAGATCTTATACCAGTTTCTGAAGGCGTATTTAATAATACCTCTCTTTCATATTCATCTTTCCTCCTCAGTAATAAAATGTCTTCCGTCATTTGTCTTTGCAAGATTTCCTTACTCGCTTTACAATGCCTACAGTAATAATTCGCATTAAAACTTTGAACAAACCCTCCAATTGTATTCATAGCTAAATTATCACCAATAAGTGATATCAGTTGAAAATAAATTTTAAAGTTTCCATTACCGATTTTCACTTCAATACCTTCTGCTTGCAAATAATTTAAATCTTTTATCATCTTGTTGAAAATAATTTCGTTATCAAACATTCGCATATCTGATGAATAAGATAACATTAATAAAAAAATATTTTCTAATCGCGATTGAAACTCTTTAGGAAAACATCGAACAGAAAAGTAAAATGCTCCTATTTTGTTCTTACCAGCATGTGAACCCAATGGATTGCCACATTCAAAATCATCATAGTAAAGAAGGAGTGGAAAAATTCTTCTTCCTGGGTAATTTAATTTACTAGTGGCCATATTCCCATTACTAATATCATTTAAAAGTACAGACTCTGAACAAGAATCCATGTATTTACATGCAATATCATAAACGTTGTCCATCGAGAACAAACATTTTAAGGTATCGATAATAGGAATATAACAAATACGAATGGGAACTTTTTCTATGACTGTTTTAAGTTTATATTTCTTCAGTTTGGTTTTATATCCTATCGTTATAAGCTGAGGATCAACATACACCTCTTTTTTACGTAGATACTTTAAAGTTAAAAATTCAGTACGAAATACTGAAAATGGATTTTGAACGCTATTAAAAACCTGTTCTAGAGCATGCGAGTCCATATCACGAAAAGTAGAAAGAATTTTGTGTTTAAGCAAGGGCAAGAATGATGAATTAAAAATTAAATTCTCAGCTTGGAATATTTCCTCTCTAATTTTCTTTCTTGATGCAAAATCATTATGAAATTTTTGAGAGACAAATTGCAGAATTTCTTCCTCGAATTTACTTTGTAGGGCTGAAACATCATATTCTAAAAAAGAGACTTGACATTCGTCTTTCATTTCTAAAGGATGAGAAAATTTATCATTAGATAGATTAATATTTTGACGTATTAAAGTAGATTGAATAATGTTACTGGAAGCACCGCTTGAAGACTCTAAAAGATTATCATTATTAGAACTAATAAAATCATTTTGTGAATTTTGTTTTGTTTTTTTGTAATTTTGATTAGAGTTTATAACTTTTAAATTGGAAAGATGTTTTTTCAAATGTCTTTTAAAGGGCCATTTTAAACAAAATTGCTTTTGGCAATTACCTTGCCCACATATAAATTTACTTTGAGAATACTGCTCTGGGTGAAAAACTTGCAAATGTAATATCAAACTAGAATCACTAGGTACTTTTCTCTTACAATAAAAGCAAACAAAACTAAATTTAGCAATTTCCATTTTCTAACTATAAATTTTAAGGTTATCAAAATTTTAATCCGAAATTTCGTCAGTATTATATGATGTTATATCTGAAATTAATTCGCACACATCAGAAACTGTCTTATCCCACTCAGTTGTAATTTCAAAAAAGAACTTCTGTATAAATAACCAAACACTTTCAGATTCCATAGGGTATTGAAGGTGGAAAACATGAAAAGCTTTAAAGCAGTTTTCAATTGCATTTAAGGGTGAATCAAATCTGTATAGCACTTTATTCATAACCACGTAGTAATGCACTGCATTCAGAAGATCTTCTCCCTCAATAATTACAAATGGCTGCATGTGTAATGACATCTCCCCAAGCTTTTCCTGTCTTCGAGAAATGATGTTAGGAATATCATCTGCAATCTGAAAAAGAAATGCATTAATATTAGAATGGAATAAATCATAATACTAATATCCTCAGCATTCTGAAAAAGAAATGCATTATTAAAATGGAATAAATCATAAAATTAACATTTTAACTTTTTAAGGGATATTGTGAGTAATAAAAGTAAAAAGGGAATATATTTTTAATTTAGTAAAAAGTATAATATAAAACTAAATAATAAAATTACCAGAGCATGAATCATGAAAGCCTCTTGCATGTCACCTTTCGAAGGTTTCCAATTTGTATTCTTTTATAAATTTTATTATTTAGTTTTATATTATACTTTTTACTAAATTAAAAATATATTCCCTTTTTACTTTTATTACTCACAATATCCCTTAAAAAGTTAAAATGTTAATTTTATGATTTATTCCATTTTAATAATGCATTTCTTTTTCAGAATGCTGAGGATATTAGTATTATGATTTATTCCATTCTAATATTAATGCATTTCTTTTTCAGATTGCAGATGATATTCCTAACATCATTTCTCGAAGACAGGAAAAGCTTGGGGAGATGTCATTACACATGCAGCCATTTGTAATTATTGAGGGAGAAGATCTTCTGAATGCAGTGCATTACTACGTGGTTATGAATAAAGTGCTATACAGATTTGATTCACCCTTAAATGCAATTGAAAACTGCTTTAAAGCTTTTCATGTTTTCCACCTTCAATACCCTATGGAATCTGAAAGTGTTTGGTTATTTATACAGAAGTTCTTTTTTGAAATTACAACTGAGTGGGATAAGACAGTTTCTGATGTGTGCGAATTAATTTCAGATATAACATCATATAATACTGACGAAATTTCGGATTAAAATTTTGATAACCTTAAAATTTATAGTTAGAAAATGGAAATTGCTAAATTTAGTTTTGTTTGCTTTTATTGTAAGAGAAAAGTACCTAGTGATTCTAGTTTGATATTACATTTGCAAGTTTTTCACCCAGAGCAGTATTCTCAAAGTAAATTTATATGTGGGCAAGGTAATTGCCAAAAGCAATTTTGTTTAAAATGGCCCTTTAAAAGACATTTGAAAAAACATCTTTCCAATTTAAAAGTTATAAACTCTAATCAAAATTACAAAAAAACAAAACAAAATTCACAAAATGATTTTATTAGTTCTAATAATGATAATCTTTTAGAGTCTTCAAGCGGTGCTTCCAGTAACATTATTCAATCTACTTTAATACGTCAAAATATTAATCTATCTAATGATAAATTTTCTCATCCTTTAGAAATGAAAGACGAATGTCAAGTCTCTTTTTTAGAATATGATGTTTCAGCCCTACAAAGTAAATTCGAGGAAGAAATTCTGCAATTTGTCTCTCAAAAATTTCATAATGATTTTGCATCAAGAAAGAAAATTAGAGAGGAAATATTCCAAGCTGAGAATTTAATTTTTAATTCATCATTCTTGCCCTTGCTTAAACACAAAATTCTTTCTACTTTTCGTGATATGGACTCGCATGCTCTAGAACAGGTTTTTAATAGCGTTCAAAATCCATTTTCAGTATTTCGTACTGAATTTTTAACTTTAAAGTATCTACGTAAAAAAGAGGTGTATGTTGATCCTCAGCTTATAACGATAGGATATAAAACCAAACTGAAGAAATATAAACTTAAAACAGTCATAGAAAAAGTTCCCATTCGTATTTGTTATATTCCTATTATCGATACCTTAAAATGTTTGTTCTCGATGGACAACGTTTATGATATTGCATGTAAATACATGGATTCTTGTTCAGAGTCTGTACTTTTAAATGATATTAGTAATGGGAATATGGCCACTAGTAAATTAAATTACCCAGGAAGAAGAATTTTTCCACTCCTTCTTTACTATGATGATTTTGAATGTGGCAATCCATTGGGTTCACATGCTGGTAAGAACAAAATAGGAGCATTTTACTTTTCTGTTCGATGTTTTCCTAAAGAGTTTCAATCGCGATTAGAAAATATTTTTTTATTAATGTTATCTTATTCATCAGATATGCGAATGTTTGATAACGAAATTATTTTCAACAAGATGATAAAAGATTTAAATTATTTGCAAGCAGAAGGTATTGAAGTGAAAATCGGTAATGGAAACTTTAAAATTTATTTTCAACTGATATCACTTATTGGTGATAATTTAGCTATGAATACAATTGGAGGGTTTGTTCAAAGTTTTAATGCGAATTATTACTGTAGGCATTGTAAAGCGAGTAAGGAAATCTTGCAAAGACAAATGACGGAAGACATTTTATTACTGAGGAGGAAAGATGAATATGAAAGAGAGGTATTATTAAATACGCCTTCAGAAACTGGTATAAGATCTGAATGCATTTTTAATAAAGTTTCAAATTTTCATATATTGGACAATGTTATTGGTGATTTAATGCACGATATAACTGAGGGTGTTTGTAATTTTGATTTGAGTAAAATCATACTTTTTTATGTAAATGTAAATATTTTTTCACTTGAAACTTTAAATAATAGGATTCGTTTTTACAGTTACGGAGAAAATGAAGCTGCAGTACCTTGCATAAAACACGAAAATTTAGTCAAAGATTCATTAGGTTTTTCTGCATCGGAAATGATTTCCTTTGTAAATATATTTCCTTACCTTATAGGAAGTTATATACCATGCAGTGACAAACATTGGCAATTGTATTTGATACTTAGACAAATTTTAGATATTTTATTTTCAAGCACACTTCAAAAGGGAATTCATGTTTTACTGTCTACTCTTATTTCAGAACATCATGAAATGTATTTAAATTTATTTTCAGATTCTAATTTAAAGCCTAAACATCATTTTATGGTGCACTATCCGCGGATGGTTTGTGAATATGGTCCTCTTATTAATTTATGGTGTATGAGATTTGAAGCGAAACATAGAGAGTTGAAATTAATTAGTAATACTAGTCAGTGTAGAAGAAATCTACTTAAAACAATTGCTACTAAATATCAATTAAAATTTTCTTATCGTTTAATTTCCAACAGATGTTTGGATGATACTCTTGTCTGTGGAGAAAAAATA
>JABUQX010097331.1:5000-10000 GCA_015478945.1 Trachelipus rathkii | reverse complement strand
TATATATATATATATATAAATATATATATATATATTATTAATATAGTATATATATTGATTTGCCTACTCAAGAATTTTGACCACGAGCCGCCAAGTATATATATATATAAATAATATATATTATATATATATATATTTTATATATTAATATATATAATAATAGGTATAAATATATATATAATATATATATATATAGGATAATAATATAATATATAATATATATATAGTAAATATATATATATGTATATATATATATATTATAAATATTAAAGGATATGAAAAAAAGGAAAAAATATGTAGAAAGCAGCAGAAACAAAAGTTTTAGAATCGGCGAAAAAAGAACATTACCAATCGATATATACTCTTATGACTTGGAAGGTGATTCAAAGCAGTCATTCAGTGAAAATGCTGCAGAAATGGAAACTGAAGCTATTAGCGGCGGAGAACCTGATTTCGACGATATGTTGATCTTGATTCTCAAGTTCAACATAGCGAACCGTCAGTCGCAGTTCTGTTTTTGGGCCTATGAATTTACTACTGCGGTTCTGAAAGAATTACTCCTTTGGAGGCAGACTGCTTCTTAATGAACTGGCTATGCACTGTAATACTGCCTTACAAAACTGTGGACAACGAGACTTTTCGGAAATTTATAAATACTAGTCTCTAATATAAATATGAGGTGCCGCGTGAATGAAAGTTGCGAAAGGTAATGATACCGGAGATCTATGACGCAGTATGATGGAGAATTTCACTATTGCTGTCTGAAGAACTGTCATTGTTTTGCATTGACACTGATTTTTAGAGTTATATGACTCAACAATCATACTTGAATTTTGTCATTCAAATCATTGATTCTAACTGGCAACGAAAAATGGTCGTTCTGCAATGCAAACCAGTCTTTTGCCGCCACACTGCCGAAAACATCGCTGCATATTTTCGAAGCATAACTGAGTAGTGGGGCCTCCAAGGTAAACTGCACCTTATACGACGTGTTTCAGCTGCAAACATGGGCAAGTGAACGATGCTAACTGTTTTCTGCATTTGCTTCCCTTAATTGTTCCTAAGGGGGGGTTCTGGGGCAACAATAAGTAGCTTAAATGCTTGAGCGTACCAGCAATGTCGTAAGGACTTCGCTAACAAACATGAATACAAAGAAGCTCTTCGCAAACCATCAACAGCAGCCTCTTGTTTTCCTTCGCAGGCAAGCTACACGGTGGAAAAGTACCAAAAATGAGTTAAGCCGTCTACTTCAGCTAAAACAGGCCATCGCCTTGGCTTTGTCCATTTTAGAGGAATCTGAAATCACCGTGAGTCATTCTCACAAACTGACACCGAATGACTGGCGTTTAATTGAATCACTGAACTCGCTGCTTTCACTCTTCGAAACAACAATGCTGATGGCAGAAAAGGAAACAAGCTGCATAAGCGAGGTAATTTTCCATGCGCACGCTTTACGAAAAATTACACGACAGAGTTTGCTTAATAAATACATTTATATATATATATTATATATATATATATATATATATATATATATATATATATATATATATATATAATATATATATAGTAATATATATTTATAATTATATGATATATCTATATATAATATATATATATATATATATATATATAATATATTATAATATATATATATATATATATATATATATATATATATATGGAATTGATCAGTGCCTGCAGTATGTGAACATCGAGAAATCTGAGCCACACTCAATCGCTACCGTTTTAGATCCGCGCTTCAAAGTCGCGAAGATTTTCCGAGACCACGAAGCTCACGGACATGCAGTTTCGAAATTAAAAGAACTTGTTGTTCAGGAGTGTCAACAAGATGCAAATGGACAGCCCAGCATTGCAACAACCGATCAGAGTGATCAACCCAGCCCTGGTTCTTCGATGTTCACGGCGTCAGGCGATTACTGGGCCGAGTCAATGGAGCTTATGGGTGGTGGCAATAATAATAATCCATCACAACACACCGATAAATTAGTCGCTAGCAACATTTTACCTGAAGAAATTGCGAAAAAAAAACCTCGAAGCATACATCTGGCTGATAATATTCAGTTTCAACAGAAAATCCACTGAAATATTGCGATGAAATGGAAGATTTTTCTCGAATCTGGCTCACGTTGCTCAACGTTTCATCGCGGCATCACTGAGTAGCGTTATATCTGAACGACAACTCAAAGTTGGTAAACTTTTGGTAAATAATAATAACCACCTCAGTCTACATGTAAACGGACAGCCTTACTTACGGTGGTGACTATGAAATGTTATACAGCCATCCTAATTCACTCTGCTAAATTATTATTATTATTATTATTATTATTATTATTATTATTATTATTATTATTATTATTATTATTATTATTATTATTATTATTATTATTATTATTATTATTATATTATAATTATATTATATTATTTTTATTACAGATTTTGTTTGGTTATGTAAAGCAATGTTAGATTTTGTTTTGCTAACAGCTGATGGTGTTAAGACGTTGTTATGCTAGTATTTCTTCGTAGTTCAATATGTTAGTTAGGTTACGATATGATATATATTACTATGTTAATGTTAAATTAACATTGATATGTTATATATACGTTAGAAATGTAGGGATAGGTGAAGTATTGTTGAGTAATGTTAGTTAGTTTACCATTGATAAGTAGAGAACTTTGTTAATGTTGTCAATTTATTCGTACTTAAGTTGTTAGGTATGTTATGACAAGCTATGATCTTAGTTCAGGTAATGCTATGTTAGCTTTAACGGTGTTAAAACTGTTATTCTTGCATTTATTCGCTGATCAGTATGATAGATAGGATAGGTTTTGAAAAATTTTTGTTAAGTTTTGTTAAATATTACAATGTTAATGTTAAATTAACACGGATGTGATATAGATGATGTAGATATGATAGAAATGTAGTGTTAGGTTGATTTTTGGTTGGAGATGTTAGCTACCTTACTGTTGTTAAGCTGTTAACTTTGCTAATGTTAGCAGTTTATTCGTATGCAGGGTATGTTAAATATATTATGTTCTTAGCGTTACTGATGCTAAAACTTTGTTATGTTAGCAATTATTCGTTGATTAGTGTGGTAATTAGGCTAGGTTATGATAAATTATTGTTAAGCTTTGTTAAATATTACTATGATAATATAAAATTAACATTGATGCATTAATATGTTGGAAAGTGAGATTAGGAAAGTTTGGTAGTTATTGTTAACTACTTTACTGTTGTTAAGTAGGGAAGTTTGTTTATGTTAGCAGTTTATTCGTACTTAAGGCATGTTAGATTTATTGTTGTGCATTATGTTCTTAGTTTAGGTTATGTTATGTTAGCTTTATTGAAGTAAAATATTTTGTTATGCTGACGTTTATTCGTTGGTCAGTATGATAGATAGGTTAGGTTATGATAAATGTTTGTTAGGCTTTGTTAGTTTATGACATGAAAATTTTTTTATCAAGTTTTGTTACATATTACTATGATAATGTAAAGTTAACATTCAATTGTTAGAGATATGTTGGAAAAGTGGGATTAGGTTAAGTTTTGTAGTAAGGTTAGTTACTTTACCGATATTAAGCAGTGAATTTTGTAGTTAGCAGCTTATTCATATGTAAGATATGGTAGGTTTGTTGCTGTACATTATGTTCTTAGTTAAGGTTATATTATGTTAGATTTATTGATGTGAAAACTTTGTTATGTTAGCATTTATTCGTTGGTCAGTATAATACATAGGCTAGGATAAGATAATTTTTTTGATAGGTTTTGTTAAATACTGCTATGTTAAAGTTAAAATAACATCCACATATGATTAATTGATATTTTTATGTTATAAGTATAAAATAATGAAGGATTTAGTAAAAACAAAGTGTTTTTAATAAGTAATATGTTATGTTAATGCAAAAAAAAACTTATTTTTTATGTAGTGTTTATAAAAAGAACATTTTTATGTTATCTTTATACGGAAAATGATACTTATATATGTCTTTAATCACTTAATCAATGAATCACGAATGGGAAAAGAGTTATGATTTAATTTATTGATTTGTTGATCAATTGATATTTTTTAATAAAAAGAAAAAAATAGCAGTAACAGAATGTTTTTAATAAATTATGTTTTCATACAAAGAACTTATTTTTGTTGTGATTATACAAATAACTTATTTCTATGTTAGGTTTATGCATAATACAATGTCAAATAAGGTGTAAAGAAGTAAGTCAATAAAGCATGACATGGCATTAAAATAAAAAAATTTAGTAGAAACATAATGTTTTAAAAAACTTTTTTAATAAAATAAAGTTTTAAAATAATCTTTTTTAAAAATAAATAAATTTTTTATAAATAGAAAGAAACTTTAAACAAAATAAAATAAAAATATAAAATTAAACTTATAAAATAATAAAACTTAACAATTAAAATTAAACTTACAAGATAATGAAAACTAAAAATATAAACAGTAAGTGTAAAATTAAAGTTATGAAATAATAAAAACTTAAAGCAAAGAATAAAAACTTATAAAATAACAAAACTTAATGAGCAAAATATAAATGCAAAATAAAAGTTATAAATAAAATAAAACAAAATAAATAAATTAAGTTTTAAACAAAATACAATTTCAAAAATAAAACTTATAAAAATATTAAAACAACAAAAATAAAAAATTTAGAAGATAAAAAATTTTTTTAAACAAAATATAATATAATTATAAATTAATAAAACTTTAAACAAAATGTAAATGCAAAAATAAAACCTTAAAATAATAAAAACTTTACAAAAAATAAAACTTATAAAAAATAAATAAATAAAACTTTAAACTAAATATAAATGTTTCATCATGTGTTAGAAATATAATAGTTGGTGCATAAAAAAGAAAATGAGATTTGAAAATTAAATGTGAAAATCTAAATGTTGGCCAATGACGTTTAGAAAACGAAACACAGATGCATGACGTTATAGAAATAACAGTCATGTGATCAG
>JABUQX010097330.1:0-25000 GCA_015478945.1 Trachelipus rathkii | reverse complement strand
CAGTAAAGGAATGCTTGGACGATAGAAATATGAGTTTGGCAGAGGCGAGAAGAAAGGTGCATAATTGGAGTGAATGGTGGGGTTTTTTGAGGAGGTATTGTTGTTTCCCACTTGAGCCAAGGGATGAACCCTAAATTGACGAGATGCCGTAGTGAGGGCCGGTCATTGTCCCGGAAGTTCTAGGATGGATTTTCTGACTGCGACGAGTTCTCACTAAAAGGTATAAATGGGGCGGTAAGGTTGGGCTTTCTTTTCGACTTGCGCCATATTCTTCTACTACTTTTGTTTTTGTGCATACTACGCACCTTGCCCCAAGTCTTGGAGAGAGAAGGTAAGTGATGATTATTATTATTATTATTATATTATATTATTATTATTATTATTATTATTATTATTATTATTATTATTATTATTATTATTATTATTATTATTATTATTATTATTATTATTATTATTATTATTATTATTTTAATGATTATTTACTATTATTATTTTAATGATTATTATTATTATTATTATTATTTTAATGATTATTATTACTATTATTATTTTAATGATTATTATTAATTATTATTATTTTAATGTTATTATTATTCATTATTATTATATTATTTTAATGATTATATTATTATTATATTATTGATTATTATTATTTATTATTTTGATTATTATTATTATTATTATTATAATTATTATTATTATTTATTATTATTATTATTATTATTGATTTATATTATTTTATATTATTATTATTATTATTATTTTATATTATTATTTCTAATGATTACTTACTATTATTTAATGATTATTATTATATTTTAATGATTATATTATTTTAAAGATTGATGTTATTGTAATATTATACAGATCTATCAATGATTATAATGATATTAATGATATATAACCATGATGACTATTATAATTATTATAAATTAATAATTATTAATAATTATAATTTATAACTATTATAATTATAATTATTATAATTTAATTATAATTATAATTATAATTATAATGTATAATTATAATTATAATGTATAATTTATATAATTATAATTATAATTATAATTTAATTATATTATCGAATTGTTAATTCCAAGCATAATTTATAATTTACCATTTAATTATAATTTACTCATGAAATAAATATTATTATACTTATACTTTCAAATATCTTTACCATCTTATTTGATTAATCTATTTTTGAAATCACAAATTTAAAATTATAATTAGAATTCAATATTATAATATAGAATATAATATAATTTATAATTACAATTATCTTATAATTATTATAATTATAATTAAATTATAATTATTAATTATAATCATAATAAATTATAATTATATTATTATTAATTATAATTATAATTTATAATTATAATTATAATTATAATAATTTTAATAATTATATGTATTATTTAAAAAATTAATAAAATTTATTATTTAAATTTTGGGGAATTTATTATTATTATTATTAATATTTTGTTAAAGATATTAAATATTATTATTCTTCTTCTTAAATTATTATTAATATTATAACTATTGGGCAATTTTAGCTATTAGCATTTTATATCTTATTATGTATTATTTTTATTTTATTTTTTATTTTTGTTTTTGTTTTTTGTTTGTTTTTGGTTTTTATTTTTGTTTTGTTTTTTGTTTTTGTTTTTGTTTTATTTTATTTTTATTTTTATTTTTATTTTTTTTTTGTTATTATTATGTTATTGTTATTGCTATTTTATGTTAATGATATGTCATTGTTATGTCTTATTGTCTTTCTAAATGTTTTGTTATTCTTATTGTTATTTGTTTGTTATTGTTATGTTATTGTTACTTTTAATTGTTATTGTTTATGTTATGTTATTGTATTGTTATTTTATTTGTTATTATTGTTATGTTATTGTTATTGTTATTCTTATGTTATTGTTATTTGTTATTGTTAGTTATTATTATTATGTATTATATTATTATTATTATTGTTATTAATTATTGATTATTAATGATAATCATAATTATAATTATATTAAAAATATTATTATTATTATTATTATTATTATTATTATTATTATTATTATTATTATTATTATTATTATTATTATTATTATTATTATTATTATTATTATTTTTATTATTATTATTATTATTATTATTATTATTATTATTATTATTATTATTATTATTATATTATTATTATTATTATTATTATTCTTATTATATTATTTTATATTTATTATTATTTAATACTTACTATTATATTATTATTATTTTATTATTATTAATTATTATTATTATTATTATTATTATATTATTATTATTATATTATTTTATTCTTATTATTATTAATTATTATATTTTATTATTATTATTATTAGTTATTATTATTTATTATTATTATTATTATTATTATTATTATTATTATTATTATTATTCTTATTAATTAATTTCAAAGTGAATTAAAAGCATGAAATTAACTTTTCCTGGTCATGCAAAGAGACTTGATTCTAATTCAAGACTTGTTTATAATGAGGAAATTACCCCTAAATGAATATTTAATACCCCGAAGTTTAATACTCTTCAGAGAGTAATGATAATTGAGGGAAGAGAGCATAATACATGTTGATTTTACCTTCATATGAAGGCATGTAGATTTACGTTGGATATACCCTTTTCTTTAATTTTATTAGCCCAGTGGACAAAGTATGGTATTTTCCAGTTTAGGGATCGGGTTTGTTCCTGTAGCCGTTTATGCATTGATATACATAATCCTGGTGATGGAAATTACCATCCAGATATATGAGAGAATATTATAATTGTTGGTTATGAAAGGTTTTCTGTGATAATAACATTTTACATTATGGTTAATATGCACCATTATCCTTCATCACTAAACAACTATAACAAGTGCATATAGCATTCCTTTGTGCTTGCACATACTGTATGTTCTTGCTAAGCGTTTCTGCTCACAAAAAATTCTATCTGTTTCTGCTCACCAAAAATTTTGTCTGAACACTAGATAGATCCTATCAACCAGAGATTATCAGAATATTTTAATTTTTTTGAAATATTTATAACAATTTCAATCTGGATTTAAGAGATTTCATCTACTATGCTCAAATAAATAAAAACATTGATAATTAATAATTCCTTGACTAGGGCTTCACCAAAGGGTGGTGGAAAACTTCAAATGAATATTCCTGAGGAACTACGGATTGATGCCGGCGATTAATTTCCGATTTGCGATTTAAGGGAAGGCATTACGACTACATAAACTGATTTGAAAGGATAGTTCTACCTTTTCCTGTAATGGATACTATTAATTTGTTTTAAAATGCCAAAATCTTTGATAATGAATTTTAAAATGAAATTTGCCTTGCCGGTAGTAATTTTGCAACAGATTTATTTTGTTTTTGTTTTTTTACTATCATTATTTTTTTTTTCACCTTCAGTGACCTTTATCATCCTAGCAAACTTCGATATCAATGAATGATAGTTGCTGGTTGCAAATTTTGAATTGAAAAGGGAATCCGTTTTTGTGAGGTGTGGAATGTAGATTAGAACGTTTTTATAATTATATACTTTTTTATATATCATGTGTTTATGAGAAGATCCGCCTCCGTGTGCCCCTAGACTGATGAGTGATGGGGGAGTCTGCGGGTAGCATAGCCTTGTAGGTTCCGAATTTCCCAAATAAATTTGCCAACTATTGCCTAAAGATTGTGCCTCATTAGTCAGTGTGTCTAGTGTAGGTCGAGTAACCTATGATAAGTCATGGTTCATTTGTAAAGACATCCCCGTGGCGTCCGAAATTTATTTGTTTTAGTGGTACGTCGGTATGTATTCTGAGGAAAGAATTGGAGTTCCCGTTCATTGTATGAAAAGTAATAGAAATACGTATTAAATAAAGATGGTCGTGCGGTGTGCGTTCGTTTTGTTCAAAGCAAAATCGTAAAAAAAAGGCTCGACTAACGTAAGGAATTTCCTTTTCTGTAAGTTTGACCTATCTTGTAATTATGTACTTACAGAGACCCCTTCTGGTAATTGTAATAATTTAATGATTTTCTTGGATTAGTTTCGCCGAGAAATCGAATTAGATTAAAATTATTAATTCATTTTCAATGTGTGACAAAGATCGGTGAAACCAAGCTCCAAGGCGGTCTCTGTAAGTGCTCCTGCTTATGTTACAGAGTCCAAAATTGGAGTTAATTTTCCGAATACAATATCTTCCGCAAGCCTCTATTTTGAGAAGAATTGGGGTTTGAAAATGCTAAATGAATAGCGATTTTCGCAGTTTTGCGTTCGTTGCTCTCTCCGATCAGAACTGCAAATGTCGCTAAAATATGATACTCATTCAAAACTGTATAATTTTTTACACATACTTATTTTGTATGTCTTTAATTTAAAATATAAATATACGATTTGTTAATTTGATTATGTAGTTTAAATTACATAAGGTCAGTTAATTCATATCCATCTTTAAGCCATATAAGATGACCTCGTAATGTAAAAGTTGGTAATGGTCATGTATGCATTTCTTATTTTATTGTCATTGATGCTTTATAGTTTTAGCCCACAGTTATTTGGAGTGTGTAATTCATGGTCAGGTCATTTCCGTGGCGCTTTTTTTACGAATTTTGCGCATTGTTTGACCAACTGTAACGCAGACGATAGCATGTATTCGACTATATAACGATGCAAATCGAGCGTGTTTCTATGAACTGTTTTAATCCGCTATCGTAAGTACATCACGACTTGCAAGGAATGCAGAAACTGGTCTTCAAGGGTTGGATCCACTAGTGTTCAAATACGTCAAGCAAGGCTATCACCCATATGATATTCCGTGGCCGTGTAATTGTCTTTTGTAGTAGCGAACCAGCTTGCTGAGTAGACAAATTAGGCGGTTACATTGGCTCTTACTGTTGTGATAGATAGGATCATTTTTTTAGCTTCGACCCATCTTGCCAGAACTTTCCACAAGTATAGTGTATTGTATTATACTACGATATTAAACAGTTGTAGTATCTATTTTGATCCTTTTTGTATAATTCAGTCAAGCTTACTTGAAGTATGTTACTGATTTTTATTTGGATAAAAATTTCTATAATTGTTAAATGTTGCGAACTCTCGCCACGCTGATATACTTTGTTAACTCTGGAGCATGATCGATCCTGTTGCCCATGTTACTGCTCTTTAAATTAGAACAACTTATTTTTTATTTATCTCCTCTGTATGTTTCAATAGCCATGGACTTCCATACGATTAGCTCTAATCTTGAAGCGTTATAAATATTTGCTAGTTATACTGATATATCTCTTATCAGTAACCAAGGAAATTTCGTCTAGTACATTGTATGTGTTGACTGTTTGATTGACTGTAGCACATAAGGAGCCGTAGTAATTGGTTGCATTCTGAGTATTCATTCAGCTTAAATGAAATTCAGCAAAAAAAAAATACAAAATTAATGTACTACTTATCCATCTACAAATGTGCATCACAATGTTTTAAGAAACAGTTCTAAAACTTGGATATAATATCCCAGATACAATCTAATAACCAATTTGCTTAGGAAAATTGAGTACTTATAAAAGCAAGATTTATAGTCTATTTTTTAGCCGATCGAGAGTTGTGATAAATTCTCTTCCAGTGTGATCCGAATAGTTCACCTATGTGGATGCCGATAAATGTTAACCCAGATTTTTGTTCATTCTGATGGAGTACATATATTCGTTTTAGGTCTGTAGTGATAAACTTGGACAGGCATTTTAATGTGTTGGCAAATGGTACATTATCAGTGCAGATATCGTTAAATGTTAGAGATTGTTTAGAATATTACATGATTAGGTTACTCAGTATTTATAATGCATGTAGTTTACTGTGTTGGTCGGGAAACTTTGTTCATGGTAAACGTGTCATTCGGTTGTTGGTTAGATTTGTCGTGTGTACATTTTTTCTAGTTCGTGTTCCGTATGTGCTTTTTGATGTGGATTTGAACGTTAGTATTTCTTGACAGTCTCGGAATATTTATGTTGGTAAGTTGACTTTGTTAATGTTACAGTTTATTCGTACAGTTGTGTAGGTTTTGTTTTTACTTAATTTCTTTCATTTTATTTAGGTTTCTATCAGTTTTATTAATGTTGCTGTTGTTCTTCGGCTTTTCCTGTCAGCGTTAAGTTGTTACATGTTATAACTTAACTACCCAACTACGGTTGATCCATGATCGGATGTTTATGATGAGTGTTTTTTGTCTGTGTTATGGATAGTATGTCTATATTCGAGTTATAGCTTTATGCAGATCAACTTCTTGTTTGTATTATCTTTAGTATCGCTTGTTAAGGTCTTGGTTAACTGTTGGGTGACATTTAGATGTCTGATATTAATTTGAAATGTTAGAGTTGCTGAAATAGTGATAGGTACTTTTTATAAGTTATGTTAGTATTTACTGTTGTTAGGTGCGAATCTTTGTTAATGTTACCGGTTCCTTTAGTATTTATTAGGTTTGGTTGGTCTTATTTTAGTTCTTTGATGCAGTTAGCTTTATGTTGAAACTTTGCTACAGTTTCGATTTATTACTTGATCGTGTATAAAGAATTTGTTTTATGTGTTGTTTCAAATATAAACTCAGATAAAACACTATAAATGAACGTTTTAGAGCCTGAAAAGAACGGAATTTTTCTTTTAATTTGATTTAAATTGGACTGTTCATAGTTTTAGCTTTACAGAGGGATAAACTTTACTATGTTTGAGTTTTCCATTAGGTATTATGGTACTTTGTTAACATTCTTGGTGACTTTTGTGTATACCCATGTTTATGTTAAATTAACATTGATATGTGATAGATGTGATAGCGTGCTACGTTACGTTTTTTGTATTGCTCCATATAACTCGTTTCCCTGTTTCGGAAAATTGATATAATGTACCGTTTTATGCGCTCGTAGAGTTGCTGTTAGGTGTGTTGTGTACATTAAAATACTGATTTTGACTTGTATGTAAAACATGACCTTTTTAGTAAAAAATTTCTATCATTCAGTTTAAACTATTAGAACTTAGATCATTGATCATTGGGAACAGTAGTAGCCACTAATGTTTCCTGTTTAAAAAGCTTCAAATAAATGATTTGTTGAATATTTATGATTTACTGCTTATGGTTCAATGTTATAACTCATGATTTACTATTTTAGTTAAAATATATTGTTGAATGCATTAGATCAATGATCAAATATGTTATCATATCATTATAGTCTAGTACACCGTTGGACAGTACTATAGAGTGTTCGACGTTGGATTAGGTGTGTTTTGATTATGATTTTCTGTTTAAACTGCTTCTACTTGTGTGTTATAAACGTATTAATAAACTCTCGGTTCATAAATCAATAGATAAGAATTTTATATTTTTACTTATATTAATTTAATTTATTTATATTTTATTTTAGTTTCTTAGTGGGTTTGACACATTATTTCGAATTACTACGACTCATAAAAATATATATACGAACACAATATTGTATCTCATACACTAATTAAATAATCTAGCCTCATACGCACCGGGGCTAGCCGGTTAGCGCTGTCACTTTTACTCTTTCTGGTCAGGTACTCCGTCTCCTTATACTTTTCCTTTTAGATTCTTCCTCTTCATTTTCCTTTTATCCTTCGACCTTGTTTGCCCTTAGTGATGCCTTTTTTTATCAGTTGGACCCCTCAAATGTTGGTCGACCTATTATACGGACTTATAAACCCTTACTAACTTCAGGTCTGTATAACCTGACTATAACAACTATCTACATTAGTTGTTAATACGCTAGGTTTAATTAACTCGCCGGCAGCTGGCATTCCTAGACCACGCAGCGTGCAGTCGATATCCTAGATTCCAATTACCAGATATCTTTCTAGATAATTTCCTCTTATAATGTCTTCTCACCCAAATGTTCGCCTATTATACGAACCTTCGATTTTTAGGTATGTTGGATCCCTTATCGCGGGACCCCAGTATGAGAAACGGTAATCTAATCGTTCTGATCCTATTTATGAGGTTAATCCTATTTTTTACTCCTTCTACGATCGTAATAACTTATAACTACCCTATAGTAGATATCGACATTAGTAGCTGGCCTGGAGCTGTGAGTATACCCTAATCCATATTCCTCCTAAATGTCGGTAGGGTCCTCTCGGTTATTTGATATTATTACTATATTATCTTATTATATTATATATAATTATATCTATATAATATATTATTATGTATATTAATATGTTTAGGGGGTTACCTTCATTCTCCTATGCCCAAGTATCCCAACTTCTGATTAAAAAGCTAATTTCCAACTCTGCTGTTAAGACAATATTTAAATCCAACTCTTGATTTTTAATCCGGTTATTCTATTTTTTTGCTTTATATATTAATATTTTAATTATATATTAATTATAATATTAATAATCTTAACTTTTACATTCATATTATTATCTTATTAATAACAATTTCACTTATTATTATAACCTTAATGTGTTCAGACCATTATTTATATATATGAGACCTACGTTCTCTTTTCATAATTATTAATATAAATGTCTGTAAAGAAAATTTATATAGTTTATTAATTCCTCGGTGGATTCACGTGTATCAGTAATTCTGCGATTTATAACGGGTAGTCTTAAAGTTGTTCGTGTTAATAGGGAATCAGTTGTAGAGTGCCATCCTTAATTGACCCTCCATTTGTGCCCGTGTGAAGAGTGAACAGTGCTCACCTCAATGCCGGTATAATCTAGTATGAGAGGTCTCTGGCTCAATTTTTGCACTTCTGACTATTGTCGGAGTCTCCGGATTCATCGAACCGGTGACAAGACTGATTGCGCATCTAATAGGAGATCTCTTATAGATGAGTTATTTTTGCAAAAGCTACATACAGAAAGTCTCTCCTATATTGGGACATCCTCCGAAAGGTAAATCGAAAAGGCACAATTTAATTTTATAGTAACGGTGTAGGGGCTTTTATCTCCAATACTATCCGAAAGGGTTAATAGCTCACGCGCAGATATAACACATGTATCTCTAACTCCTTCTAGATAGAGCACATCAGATTATATATGAGTATAGTCTCATCCAGAATAAAACTCATCCTATCCATCATCATTCTTCATCTTCTCTAGACCAGCTGCACATCCATTGCATCTACTCCGACTTCCTGGAGCGAGCATACACAGGCTGTTAAATAATTGCTATTATTTGACATAGCTTCCCCATGCTCGCTCGACCGGAGTGTCCCAGTTTAGTATACCCCTAATACCCAAATCTTGGCTTAGGGGTCTTGAGAATTATTTCGTGCTTATTTGATACATTCTCCGCGAATGTTTCAATGCACGCTATATAGTTTCAGTTTGTATATTTTCCCGTTATGACCCCAGTGTCCGGTGTCACTCTATATACTTTTGGATTTTATCCCCACTGCCAGGTGGTCATTTAGTCTCTTCATAGGGTGAATATCGGTGAAGTTCTTAGCTTGCGAAATACCGTTCCATTTACTCCTACCTATAGTTCTGATATCTCTATTTAATACTCCTATGACATGGGTTAATTTGTATCTTTGTTTATCAAGTTTTATGTTATTCTCTTGATAAACGTTGTTGCGTGGTTTCATCACCACAGTTCTATGGTGACTTCTTGTTATTGAAGAAACCTGCTGTTTGTTTTTGTTCTTAAGTAACTTTGTTTGAGTTTTGTTCGCTTTGTGTGTTCACCCATATACCTTATTCTTATTGTTTAAATAATATTCCTTTAGTCGCTCGATATTAATTTTTGAGTTAGTTTCATCGAAGTTTGTAACTAAGACATTTTGATTCAGTTAATGTTTAGAACCTTATTAGTGTTGTATAAAACTTTTCTTATTCTATTTCTTTTATTTTCACCCCTCATCATTTCATTACTCAACTTTGATCTCTTTTTATAATTCATATACCACATCTTACGATCCCTATATCTACTCTTAATAATCTAGAGCAACCTGTATGTGAGCAAAAGTTAAAGTCCGCGATACTCAATTATTCATACTGTGTTAATGTAATAAGTTCATCAGCGAACAATTCTACATACTCAAATATCCAAGCAGCACGAGTTCCCTCCCCAGTTTCCCGATGTTTCACTTCGGTACTACCTTAGTAAAATTATTGTGTCCACTATAACTCGCGGTAATTTACATTGAAAGTAAGATTAATAAAATATATATGACGAGTAACCTAGTTCTTTTCCCCTAGCGTTTTCATGGTTAAACTTTTCTTAATAAATTTAGTTATCCTTTTGTATCTCAAGTGTTTAAATATTACTTTTATATCATCTCGTACTATAAATAATAAGTATAAGTTGTGCGGCGAACAGGGTACTTATTTTGTTCTTTAATATTAATGATGCTCTCCTATTTTGGTTCATTATAATATATATTATATAATACTTATTTTTTTAGAAATATGTTCAGTATCACCATTTTCTGTTCTCTCCAATATTATAATCTTGTACTTGTAAAATATGTAGCTCCCTATCCAAATCAATCTTATAAACTCCGAAACAAAGGATTCAATTTAAGTGATACAGTTAACATGATGATGTATAGTTGCTGTTCGGCTTGTGCATACTTATAGACTTAATAATACATATGTGTATCTATAAAGTCTCACCTTAAAGAACTTAAAAGAAAAAGCGAGTATATCTATAATCATACTTCTCCTTCATCTATATTTGATTACAATACCTAACTTAACGCAGATTGAAAATTTCATATAGTAATAATGAGAGAGTTCTCTGTTGGCTAATTGTACAAGGATTATTGTTAAATAAAATCTGATACAAAAATATTATTAATCTATTTTTATATCTATAAAATTAGATAAAAATTAGCTTTTAAATCAAAGCTTAATAGACTCCTTATAGTACATCATACAAACCTATATTGTGTATGTTTCTGTTATACCTAATAACTTTCTGCTCTTTAAGTTTTCCAACGTATCAGTTGTGTATGGAGCATGAAGTCAGAGTATCGAGATGTATCTCCTAAAGCTTACGATTCTGAATTATAACGACCTTCTTTTAAACTAATATACTATGTGGTATAACAAGATGGAAGTAGGATTAATTATGAAACATTTTCCTCCTTTATTCTAGGAATTATGTACCCTGCTCAAGTATTATGTCTTAAATATTTATACTAGCCTCCTTGGTTTATTGCACACATTGGACCTTCTCCGATCTGTATTCTATAAATCTAATGATCATGATATATTATGCATCAAAAAATTACAGTACAAAATTTTCATACTCACCTAACCGTTGAGTTAAATCTTTATATTCAAGTGAATAATCAATTTAGACCAGTGTTAACTAGTTAAATCATATTATAAACTTCCGATTTCTAATGCGTAACATGTATACTATCAAATATCGCCTATGAGTTCCTTGAATCGCAACGCGCTTATAATCTATTAATTTATTTAAATGTAACCTCTTACTATATACTCTCTGTGATTATCCTTGTTAGACTTATGAATTTGAATACCACTCCTCTGTTTATAATGTTCATATCATCAAAACATGTAATATTATAGTAGTTACCAATCCACCACCACCAACTGTATTTTCAAACCGCTGTACGTCTACTCAAATGATCTGATTTGGGGATCTGAGCCCAACATTAGATTCCATATCAAGTGAATTCTCTCATATATATACAGGTCCGTCAACATAACATCATTGGCTTTTGAGAGAGGCTTCGTTCCTCTAATATAGCCAACTTTATTGAAAAAGATCACAAAATAAAAGAAAGTAGTTCGTCTTCGTCAAATGTTATATATACTAGAAAGATATTATTGGTCAGCGAATAGTTTCAAGAACTTATCTAACAACTAATACTATTCCGTATGACCAGGAGAAGTACATACTGTGTTCAAGCCACTACCCAATTGTCATCACTTCAACAAGGTTTTAATTTTAATTAGCATATACTTCTCAATTGGCCACTGACAACTGAAGGTAAACTGTTTTCAGTATGTTATAAAAACGAGTAACTACAAAAACAGACATAGTCATACTATTTTTCGCAATTAGAGAAGCTCTAATGTACGCTTGTTACTATAAAGTGAAAGCTAACAAAAGTATTTAAAAGATAGGGTTTCAGGCTCATTTGTCTCTTATTAATTACTTCTGTACGATATCACATCAAGAATCGAGATTATAAATAGTTGTTTGCTCATTCTCCTAATATTCCTTATATATATTTACATGTAACTTGCCTAATTTCATATCTATCTGCTGAACTATAATACATGCGCGAACTACCGACATCTACTCGCATCATTGTCCTATTCTTTGCAGTCTTCTCCTTATTTATATACTAAAAAAGCGTTATGAGTTTTTTTAAAAACATTAAAAATGTCAATAAGAATGAGTTATTGGAATCCGTACGTTCCACTTGGATATCAATATTGTTTAGATATGCTCGAGTAATTCTCTAGAGTCACGCAACCTACGATATATAACTTCCCATATCATCCAGATTCCCAGTCTTTTAGGATTCTAAGTAAGCGCAACTGCCCCTCATAAGATAAACCACGTACGCAGTACTCAATATGACTCTATGGACGAGTATTTTCATATGACGAATATTTGCAACTTGTCAACATGTCCTTAAATTTTAGTGTGATGAAATTGTCGTTAAATAAATATCATCGTAGCTAAAATTTTGCTTAAAATTCTCAACTGCAACAACTTTGCAAAATCCCCGGTTTCATCTTACGTATATTTATTCTCCAGAAAATTAAATGGTATTCTACGTCCTTACAAAGAACACTAACCAGCCGTAGTTCTTCTGTGTGTGGTCTGTGATGTAGAGTCGAGTTATATGGATATGTGTCTGTTTCTCGTACATACTGTAATATATATCTAGATAATCATATCCCGGCTTATAACATGAATGTTATTAGGTGTAAGTTTCTTTGATATAATATTAAGAGGGGTTAGGGCCCCACCATACCTAATCATGCTGACGTTTGCGAGAGGTAGCACTAGCCGCTATTGTCTAGGCCTTTGCTACGGGTTACGTGATGTCCAACCAAGAAAAGGATTTGAAGGCTCGAGGCTTCACACCGCCTCCAGAGGGCGCACCAGGGTTTTTTTGGGTCACGTTGAACTACTCTTTCGATTCCTGTGTCTTCTCGAATACTTTGTGTATTAGTTAGTGAAGAGAGAACCTGTTTTTCTAGATGGTTAAGTACTGTGCTTACCTGTTTATGATCATGCTTAGGGCCGCATCCCTGATATGCCCCATGTGTCACACCTTCAACAAGATCTATGTCCCTCGATAGTAAAATTGTTACTCGGATATTTAATACTTAAAACTACTTAGATTATCCATCGGAGCGGAATACTGACTTCCCTCTGGTGTCTACTTAAGAACGCGTAGGCGGCTTAGGTTAAGTAATAAGTATTATCGTATGCATAGTAGTTAGGTGCCCATGACTTGTGTACTGTTGAGCGTTTTTATCTCTATATCAACTGTATCACTATACATCGAAAAACCTTAAAACTACAGTGAGCGAAACGTGAACCTTCTTATCTGGAAAGAATAGACACGATCTTCCGAAGGATTCAATCGATTTCACGTGTGGCATCTTTTTGAATTGATAGCGTTTTGGGTTCACCTCTTGCATACGGGATTATTGTTAACATTCGGCTTGTGCTGTTTTCTTTCTTATGTCTGTAGGACTATTGGTAGGAAAATCACGCATTACGTATGAGGGGTCAGTGATTACCATGGTTAGCGTACATTTGCCATTGACTCCAAGTCACGTTGGATTCTTCAGGACCGTTGTTAGAATCTGTTCCCAGACATCGTCGAGGGTAATTGTGAGTGCACTTCTGATTATGTAACGAAGGTATTTACATACTGACCTCGTCTCTGTAGGCATTTATTTTGATGCCATAGACTCTCGTTAATTGACTGTGCTCTATTTCCAACGCATTTTCGTTGTTGTAAGATTTTACCGCTTTAGATACTCTATTCCGTAATCTTTACTGTTAAATGAGTCATTACGATGATTCGTAATTATAGATCCGAATAACTCCTTTCATTTTTATGTCAGGTGTTGTCCCTAACTTAAATAAGAACCATGACTTTTGTCTGAAGTTAATTGGCCATAATTCTGTTCGACGGTCCGCCGTGAAGGTGTTGTGTTCGACTGAGCGGGCTAGGGTGAAGGTGCAGCTGTCTTTCTTCGGGCCTAATTCATTGTGTGTGGTAAATGGAAGTTACGTGATTTTCAAACCAGTGATGCCCTTTCCTTACCTGGACGCTTGTGTGATATCAGGTGTCGCTAGCATACTCAGTCGTTTCGGTATTCGCTGATAACGGTATTCCCTTTATCTCAACGAATATTTTATAATATATAAATTCTTCCGGTTCACGAGCAGGGATTTGTTTCTACTTACCCTCGGTCTTCTTTAGGATTCTTACAAATTTTCGTTATTTTGTATGTTATGGAGCGCTTAAGCTTTGTCTCACTTTATTCGCATTGGTATCTCGTCTCTCGGGCTCTCTGATAGATTCTCTATACAGGTGTACTGAGAATCTTTTGCTCTGATTTTCATGCGCGCACGATATGATTGGTAACTCACATAGTGGTAAACAATATAAATGGCATGGTGATATATCCTTATGCGTATGGATGTATCTTAGCTCAGGGTCTGCTTACAGCTTTGTTGAAGATTATTAATATATAGCGAATTCTCTAATATGTAAACATACATACTATGTTTCGAGCAATCTGCATTAAAGTAAGTTCGTGCATGGAATCAGGTTGCGCTTAGTTTTGAATGATATCTGATGATTGGAATTATGTTACAGTTATTGTACACAGCATCTGCACAACATAAAATGTGCCATTTATATGGTTGTTAAAATAATTTATTCGCACGTTTATGTGTGTATTGATGGAGCTTGCTCTAGTTGTCCGTGTCATTTCTTCTAGTTCGGTTATGGTATTGGCGTCTTATATAATGTATAAGTTGTTACTAGTTATATCGTGGTTAGTATTATAAAGACTTTATTTGTGTTATGTGAATAAAACTTTGCTATTGCTTCCAAGTATTCGTTAGGTCTGTTTGATATTATATACCGACAAGTCTCTTAATAAATCTTGTACATATTATTACTGAGGTATTCCTCAATTGATTCCCATTAGTCACTCAAGGTAATTGATATTGCTTTCATGAGATTTTTATGAGTATTGAAAAATTGCACTCATGGGAAATTCTTATAGGTTACCTAGTATTGGGTTATTCTGTCTCAGATTAGTTGTGTTTGATTAATTATCACCTACGGTTTCGATCAGTGCCATGTGCTCTTTGTGCTACCTGCTATGGAGTGGGTATGTATATGAACAAATATACGTGTCAAGATTGTATAGCTCTGAATACTGTCCGATTTTTGATCGAGTTTTATCTGTCGTGGTTTAATCATCCCAGTGGGTTGCTCTCTGGCATTTTAGGCTTTATTAATTCGTGCTTGTCGTTGGTTGTGAGAGGCAAAAAGACAACTTGTAGTGCGTCATAATAGTCCGCCGAATGATATATATGTATCGCTGCTTGGTTAGTTGATCTTATTGGTGGAGCTCATATTTGTGCTCCTCGTAGCGAGTCCCCGTAATTGCGTTGTTCTAAATGAACCAACAAGAAAGTGTTGTATTATTTTTGATGGTCCTAATATTGTTACCATTTTACGAAAACTGGGTTATTCTAGGTGCGATCTGCTCTCATTCGTCATTGCATATATATCCGTCTCATGTCGGTAGTCTTAAGACTTTCTGAGTAATATATTGCGTTCCAACCTGAATATGGCTAAGGTTGTGTAATCTGTCAGTTTCCTAACCTGGATTTTACTGTTCCTATAGTATTCGGCTAGTATTTTGTCGTGACGAACAGGGAGGTGAAGCGGTCACGTCCTAGTCAACAAGATTTTCAACACGATCGTAATTGTTACTATTGGAGATAAGGCTATATATAATTAGGATACACATTTTTGATTTAACGTCATTTCTCCTTTCCTTTCTGAATATACTTGCTACTAAATAAATTGGTTTGTATTGTGTAGCGTGCATTCAACGATATGCTTGTACATCAATGGAGTAACTCGAGAAGGTCCTAGATTTCTTTGGAACGAACCAGTATATGATACTCAGATTTTTTGAGGTAAATGTTCCTGGGTCAACTGTGATAGGAGAATTTACATCCTTAAATTCATATGTCTGAGAGATTTAATGCAATGTGGACAACACGTTGCTAGTATGGCAACTATATGTCTATCGTCGTCTTTTTGTGATGTTTGCTTTATCTGCATAAGGTCTCCTATCGCGCTGTTTACCAGGCTCTGGTTAACTTTTCGTTCTATTATAGTGGTAACCAACGTATTATGTGGGTGCGTAAGTGTGTTAGTAGTGTTCTCTCGTTGTAATACCTATTACTATACGATTTTGAGACATATAAGGTGCTTTGATCGTTAGCGTTTAGGTCATTCTGTAGTCGCGGACCTTGTCGTAGAGTATTAGCAATTTAATTATATTCAAGTCGATGACTGAATCATCTTTTGATAGTTTTAAAGAGGAGTATGCTCTCACCAGAGGGACTTACGTTGATTTCTCGACGCTACAGTCTCTGATTACAGTACTCTCTCTCAGCGTATGGTCGTTGGGTCTCTGTCTTATTTTAGATACATTAATGTTCTCTTATGTTTCTCCTCGATTTACTACTGAGTACGGTATCGTGGTATTTTAATTATGTGAACTTTTACGTCCTTAAGTTTCGATCTTCTATTCGAATTCTTCGTCGACTGAACTCTCAGAGATGTCTAGTGCTAGACTATGTTTTATCGTATATACTCTTTGAAGACTGACTTGCATCACTCTGAGTCAGGTAGATGTTAAATGACTGGACTGGACGGATAGAATAGCCTTGAATAATTAAGCTCTAAGAGTTCGTGCCTTCCTTAGATCCCAGTTGTCTGCGTTCTTCTTCCCTAGGTGTTGAATCGATGTGTGGACGTTCTTACTATTTACGCTCTTAACAGGTCCATTGTTTAGTATTGAATGATGTTGAGTTTGTGATTAGAGCAGACTGTGATTTGACTTGATTTTTTCGCAGGTTTTACGAACATATCTAATTTTTCTTTCGAGCGTTTCGTTGAATAGTTCCCGATGTTTGTGTTAGTTTTTTATGAGGATGTTTTGCGAACAAACTGCTCCTTATATTTAGATTATTACTTCGAACCATTTAAGGTTTATAAAGACTATCTAATTCAACCTAACTTCTCTATGGAGAATTTTAGTGATGTACCTGTGTTGTGTAGTTACGTATTGTTGGTTAGTTGCTTAGCAATGTGTACAGTTATGAGTTAGTCGTCTTGTGTCTCTTTTCGTCGATTGGCCTTTGGTTCGTTGTTATCGTGTTCGTGCCTTATCGATGTGTAAACGTTTATTCTGATGTCCCTTCCTTTTACAAATAGGATGTTATCTCTGCTTTGCTCTGTTTCTGCTGTCCTCTCTCGTTTATTTTTTGTGCTTTGTTCTTTCAGCTATCACGTAGTACGAGATATTTACATTCATCGTTGGCGTCTTTAAGTATCGTTATGAATTCTTCCTTTTCCTGCATGGGTTGATGATTGCGCTTTTCTTTATTGACCAAGGGGTTAGTGATAATGTTAGTGTAAATCGTGGTGCGCGCAATACGTCGAATATTCTTTACTTATTAGTGAGAAGTGGTAATACACTCCCAGTCCCTGCGGCTCTATATTGGATTATCTAATAGCTATAATTGTCAGTAATGAACATGAGTTACGGATTGCCATGTACCCCTTACTGTTGGTTCTTATGGTGTTAGCGTGATTTATGTACTTGATATATTTATTAATATGAATTGGAGCATATTTATTCTGCTCAAATTGTGATATAATGTTTTTTATCTTGATTTGCACACTTATTTTTATTGTTCAGTCGCTCCCTTGATTGCTTTTGAGATTGAGGATGTGATTGCTTCATCTTCCCTTGATGTTCGTTTAGTTCGCTTGATCTCCTTTCTTGAGTTTTCATTGGGCTGTATTGCAAATACACATCCTGAGTGGTTATAATCTTTTGTTTTCCCTACTCTCCTATCCTTTCTAATGATTGTGAACCCTTAGCGGCGAAATAGTAGTTACTGACTAGTATAAGTAATACGTCTATCAGTGTGTGAGCCACCATATATCCTCTTAACGACGCTAATTAAAATTTATCGTCCTTCGTTAGGTCGGACTTTATGGTATTGACCGTCCGCTTACTCATAACCGTTTCATTATTATCTTTAAGTATGTTGTAGTATTTTAGTCAACTCTCTTGTGTGAGTTGTTCTCATACGTCACTATAGATTAGTCTTAGTTACTGTTTCGTATTTAAAGTGAAACGTCTCGTTACGTGCAATAAGCTGGATTGATTCTGTAGGTATTAAATTGTTTACAAAAGGACAGTCTTGAATTTATCTATGATTATTGTGTATTATATTAGTACTACTCAAAATATATGACTGAACTTATTGAGTGTCTTTAACTAGATCTTATTAGATGTCTACTGATCTTCAATAGCATTGGAGGTATATCGTAGATTACAGGTAATGACTGCGCGTAGTGAGATAACAGTTGATTATCGTGATTATGATTTAGTGTATAATTAATCCCATAACTTAAAACTAAATCGTGTGATATCTATTAACTACGTTTCCTAATAAACTCTTATAGTGTTAAAAAATTGATAATTCAAAATCCATTAAATATTTGCTTGTGTACATATTAAATGTTGTTTATAGTCAAGTATAGTATGTTTGGACCTGGTGAGTAGTAGGGCACAATATTTAGTAATCTCATTTATTTTCTGATACAATATTTAATTCCTTCCATTGTTATGAGGATAATTTGATCCTTATTCAATTTCAATCATTTTTGTCAATCTACTGTTAAACCCCAGTGATTGGTTGAGAGTTAGAGATGGAGGAATACTAGAGCCAGATCTTGTATTTTGAGTTTATTATATGCTTTAGGTAGTGTTAATCCATGAATTGTATAGTCATAAGTGTCCTTTCAATTCATGAGCTTAGCTATACTTGACACGTGAATCTGTGGACTTATGCATTTATTGTTTGCTAGAGCTAGCTCTTGTTTAGAAGATGGTTCTCAGTCTCATTCGTAGTATTCTATGGATATAGTAAATATTATATTAACTTGACTTTATCAATTACTATATTATCATCTGCTATAATCCATTCTGTTCAGAATTGGCCACCGTCCGCCAGTCTTTACCTCCAGGTCGTAGTTGAATATTTTCTATCTGTATGCCTTGCCTGTTTGTGTGTGTGGTATACGATTTATTGCTTGTGATTGTTCCTTAGTATTTATGCTATATGAAGTTATTGTTAATAGGGTTACGTGTTTTCATGTAAGCTGTTTTGGATAAATGTCAGTCAGATTATGTTCTTATTTTGTTTGGTTGTGTGGTCTGGAGCCTTCATTTATCTGCAGCTTTCTTACTTCCGGATACATACTATTAGCACGATTATTGTGGTTTGAAATGCGTTAAAATTAATACTACACAGACAGACGTTGGCTTCTCGTCTTCAGGTCCGGAGCTCTACAGTCTCTTGTGTTATCTGCTCTAATCTTTCTTCAAGTCAATTCTGTCTCGCTCCGCCACAATGTTTACTTCGGGATTTTTGCACTCTTCACCAATTATACTTGTTGAGATGGGGGGTTAGTGCTCTCCCTTATTGATGGGGTCTCATCGCATGAGATGGAACAGTCATGCTAGGGTACTGCCCAGATGTACAACTCATTTATCCATCATAACTATTATATAGATATAATGTCGGAGCTGGGCGGTCCCCCTGGTGCGGTGCGGGGGCGGCGTGCACGTGCTGACTTCGGGAAGATCGGGCAGGAGCAAGGCGCACATCTATGCTGAGTATCACCAAATACATCACGGATGAAGGTTTGCTCTCTTGTCTTGAGCATGTTCTTCGTTGCGTAATTCTTAAGTGGATTAATTAGTTTCCTTAAGCTATAAGTGCTAATGAATGACACTCTGTAATTCAATGATTCGTATAATGCAGCAGCAGAAGTTCATCGCAGTGCAGTAGTTTTCGTTTCTGTCTTTCGCAGCCTGTCTACATCTACGTTCATACCGACACGTATCCTTAATAGCGTCTTTTGGCATGAGTACACGAGTATCATGTCCGCGGTAGATAGCGCCGCCATCGAGTTAGATTATCGCAGTTGTTGCCAGGGCCCGAGCCTGCCAATTTAATTCCGGCCGATTGTTCGCCCTTCTGGAGATTGATGAGCTCTCCATTCGTCATAAAGTCTCGATCTTGAACTTTATGTTTGCAGAGATCGAGATTGCTCTCTATTACATACGAATCGTATTGTTTCTGGGCCTTTCAGCGAATAGCTCATATATTCTTATTTAGACTTCGTCCTCAGCATACCTTTACTGAGAAATGATCGGTGTCACTTCCATACTGCGCAGCATCGGCGAGTTACATTAAATAAAGAATAGCTCGTCTTGACTGTATGAATTAATCTACTCTATATTCTGATATAGTGACAGTACATTCATATCGTCAGTAATTTTGAATCTTCGATAGTGCACCTTATCGTCAAATAAGAACTTACGTTCTATAAGCATGTTGACTATCTAGAATTATCGTTATTCTTCGTTCATTCATATTTATAGTTCCTGGGCTCGGTTATTAACACTAGGAAGCTTTTACTCTCTGTAGTCATTATATAAAGGTCATTACAAACTATATATGAAGATCGGAGAGAACTAATATTCAAATCTGTCCTCCTATATACGTAATTTACCCCTAACAATATAAGATAATGCATGAAACGCGAGAGACGTATTATTCAATCTGCTACTACGATAACTACCTCTATGTGTAATTCGTCAATTATGTCTCCATTTGCTTTCTGCTCGTCAACTCAGCTATCACTATTTCATCAACTGTTTTGTACCTTCTAGAAAAGTTTTGTCGAGGTTCTGTTCGAGACAATAACAATTTTACTAGTTCACGTTTTCTCCTGTCGAGGATTTGCCTAATTAATTAATCGTCCGTATCTTTGGATATTCTTTTTATATTATGTTTATCAAAGATACTTGTTACTATAGATATCTTCCATTGGCTACAGGACGCATAGTTCTTCTAGTATACTAGTGATATTGTGATTTCTGATACTATGTATGACCCTCGCATTGATCCGGAATCTGTTTCCATCCAACGATCTAGTGTTCGTTGGGCAATGCGGAACAATTTGTTTATATATAGTGTTTTTAATCGTAGTTCAACAAGAAGAACCGTGTGATTCTTTCGCAGTGTTGTTCACGTCCTCAGATATTGTAATGCACTCCCTTCTCTCTGATGTAACTTTGTCAGCATAATCATAGTATTATCCAATACTGTATATTTTCTGATGTTTTGATAGTTCGTATAAATCGAGCAAAGTACCTAGAGATCTCATTCCCGTTTTACCCTCTCTCTCGCCTATTTGAATATCTGTTGTTAACTATCTTTAATGTTCCCTAGAGAACGGGAGCTGGTATAGCTCAATACATTTTCATCAGAGGGATTGTGGGGATGTACTTAACCTTCACTCTTTCTGCCCCAATGTATTAGTAACTTCTCCAATTTTAAACAATTTCATATCCTCAACTCCTGATTAAGATATTATAATCCCAACCCTCTGATCTATATTAATACTATAAGTTTTTACAATTTTCTATATCTTATATTTATATGTTATATTTTATTTCTAATTTAATTATACTAACGTTCTAAGATTATATATATCTACATATTCACTATCATGAACACATTATATAGTGACAGCAATATATTATGTATATTTATTTTAACATGTTTTTTAAAATTCTTAGATTTTAGGGAATTCTGTTAAATTTTCATATTCCACTTATCTAAATTCTGTCCCCGATTTATATTAATGTTGTCCTTAATTGTTTATCTTAAGTCTCCTTAAATTACAATATGACATATTGTTCAGATTTATTTACTCTATATAATATATCTCAAATTTAAAGGCTTTTTATATTATGCAGTCTATCTAATTGCAAGTCCCCCATCCCGGTAGGATTACCCATATTACTTCACATTCTAGAATCATTTGTACTGATATGTATTTAAATTATCCCGCAAGGGGTCAGCTTATTTCCCCCATTTGGTTATTAATTAAAATATAAATTATTTAAATTTTATGTCATTTATAATGATTTATATTAATTTATTAAATATAAGGGAACTAAAAGAGCGTAATGTTCATGGAAGGAGAATTCATTTGATTCTTCGTATTCGTCTACGTTACCAATGATGGCTGACAAGGATTGAGATACTATCTAATTAAGTCCTAATGAATGAGGCAAACCCCAATGATCAGTACGCTGATCTACACTATAGATGTACCTAGAATTTAGTTCAACAGTTATGTTTATTTCACCTTTTTATATCCATCGAATTTTTGAGCTTAAAAGTGCTAGTTTGTATTATCAAGATAACCAGACTTAGTACTTACGGATCAGTTACTTTATTTTTGTCATAACAACTACGTTAGTTCCTCTTGTTATATAACGGATATCGATTTGGGACGTGGTGAAGTTGAATATTTCTTATTTTGTGGATCAATAGAGCGCTACTTTTATCGACGTGATTTTTCAATCGTGTTAACATCCATTAAAGGCCAATGAGAATGGAAAGTCTTATCTTTATTCTCTTTTTGTCCTTGCTTTCCAGCACTCAAACTCGGTGCTAAGAAAGAACCTGTTTTTGATCGGATGATAAATCAAAGTTTGAAATCCATGTTCGTCCTGCGTAGTGAGTGAGTTGCTTTAGCTTAGTGTAAAATATGTGAAACAAAGAATATCTTTTTTTTAATCTAAATAAAAATAAATATAACTATATATTAATTGTTTTGTTCATTATATATAATAAAGATTATGTTTTGTCTTTAGTGTTGATTTTGTTCCTTAGTATGTCTACCACTAGTATATGCATATCTTTATACATATATTTGTCCTTATCAAGATTTCTTGCTCGTCCTTTTGTTTCCTACATTGCTGTCTCGTTTTTGTATTAAAATAAAGATCCAGTTAGATAGTCCCAGTTTTTTGTTTGTAGAGAGGTACGGAACCCGAAGTGTGGTGAGGAATAAGACTCTTATTTCTTATTTCTTTCTCTGTATTGTACAGCCCACTTGAGCTATGTGATTACTCACTGTCCTTCTCTCTATGGATCCGATCTATCTACAATTCCCGTGATCACTTGAAGAAAGATAAACAGGCGCAACCTGTGTGGGGAAGATAGTATCCAGAGAATGACGCGAGCCTGTGTGCCGCGAGGTCGGTAGGATTAAAAAAAACCTACAAAAAAAGAATCACAGAAACCTTGAAGATTTCTCGCCCACGAAGTCCTGATGATGTAGATTTACTGGACTTGAGATACGTCTGAACTGTTCGTTGAAATGAGAGTAATATGTTGCAGAGGTAGAGCTAGTTTGAAGAGTGGATGGTGAAATAGAAATTTTACCCCTAACGCATTTACCCTTTATTGTAGACCCGGTAACTTGCTACCTCACGGTGTGTCTCCACACGCAAGCCGCTAGGTCATTACTAAACGGCTCGCTCTTCATATGTTAGGTTGAGGCTCTCATGTCGTGCGGCGCTTACCAGGTGAGTTCGTGTACGACGTTTAAGCTACATATTTTTCGTCAACGGTCGTTGAGGCTGTATAACTTTGCGGATCATACTGATCCCCCTATTCAGTCTGGTTATTAATTTTCCCAAATAGTGAAAGTTATATGAATAGCCATCCTTCTCTGATGAATCTGTATTTGTATGTCCAATACACATTTAATGATATACCGTGTGCCAAGATTTCTTGATTGTGCATGAACAATTATGAAATACTCGACTGACGTAACGGTTTGTCGCCAACCAGGTTTGATATTACTGTTCCACTCAGCCACCATGTGCTACAGTTGATTTGTCAAGGACGAAACCTATACCTCACGTATTCTTGGACTCTTTGAAACCATGAACACACGTTCCTAATTGCCCGCAGACCCTTACGGACCCAGGTATGGTAGAATATAAGTATGGTTAAAGACAGAACCTGTCCACATCATGCTTTAGGAATTAGATAGAGTTGACTATATACCGTAGGGATTGCAACATGGAGTAATCTTACGGAGCTTTGGTTTGGACTCCCTGTTATTACCCAATTTGTCTACATAATATTCATGTAAACTAAGCAAACGGGTTACCCAAGGCTCGACGACTTATATGGTTAAAGTCCATCCTAGAACCACTTTAACAAGAGTACCGTAACTCCAAATTATTTAGGTGATAATGTGTTTATATTTTTCAGAATTTATGTTTTGACGGAATTCTTCGTTTAACAACCAACCCAGTCCCCTACCCGATCTTTGCTTCGGGAACGTCTGAAGCTGAAACATAAAAGTGCAGCTCGCCTCACCGCTGGTTTACTGCACGATTAATTTTTATATTCATCTCGTTATTCGTGACACCTAATAGGATGTAAACAAAATTGTTAATATTAATTATCCTGCTCTACAATCTCATAATGATAAGTAAACACAATAATATCGATAGACATTATCCATACTACGAGGTACAGAGTCCTCCGTGAATCCTGACTAACTGTCTCTGTAGCTATAGGGCCCAACTGACTTCGGATGAAATCTGTCACCCGGGCGGCAGACTGAGATTGACCACATCCTGAATTGTTAACATAATTATAAATATAATGAGAGCACCACGACGCGCAAAAATCATACACTCATATAGGCGAGATGTAATTAGAATAGAGATGAAAAACGATAAATCATGTGGACCCTGAAGCTCCTACTATACTGAATACACAGGTATG